>JAHWFP010180857.1:0-25304 GCA_023313725.1 Lithobius niger | reverse complement strand
TTATACTAACTTGTACATTGGCGATGTTCGAAAGCCATTTCAATTTTTACCTCCTCGTGATGAGTGGACTCATCTTTGCATGACATGGTCCGGCAAAAGTGGAATAGCAGAATTCTATCTCAATGGGAAGAAAGAGGGAAGTGTAACTGGCTTTCAAAAAGGATACAGCATTGGCAATGCAGGATACTTTATTTTGGGACAAGACCAGGATGGTTATAATGACCGTTTTGATGCCGAAGATGGAATTAAAGGGGTCATAACCCAGTTCCATTTGTTTGACAAAGTTCTCACTGATGAAGAAGGTAATCAAGTGTTTCATTGTATAGGCTAATTCCTGCAGTGCTGAATTTGTTCCATCATATGGGATTTAATGAGATTTTAAAAACAAAGTAAATTCTGCAGTTAAGTCCAAATCCAGTGTACTGGAACTTATTTTCCACTGTATAATAACGCCCATAGAATGTGCAGTACATGGCTCGGACCCCAAAATAGGATGTATCATTCCAGCAAACAATTAATGAACGAACATATATCGAGCAGTTCTACAGGTCAATTAAGATATTTTAATGCCTGTTTGAGCAAGAATCTTCCCTATTGTAACAATGGTTAACAATGATCTGCCCATTGTTGTGGATATTGCCCCCGTCAGGAGGGCGATATCCAGATATGGGCCTCCTCACTACTCTTAGCAAACATGTTCAGTTTGGTTTAATTTATTAAGCCTAATCGGTCCGTTACACCATACGCTGAGTGAAAAGTAGGCTACGATGATGTACGAACAATTAATTTAAGTAAAGTATATCCACATATTTTTTGTGAATGCGGACAGTTTTGTAGAGGTTTCCTGGGCGTAGGCTAGTAGGTATGAATAAGTTCTTCATTTCCATCACCCACCAAAATCTCGCTTACTTGTGTCTGCATTGAAAGGATGGTTGTTTTGTATGTATATATATATATTTTTTAAATTTTCGGTGCATTATGTCATCTGAAGCGAAGTTATGCTCGTATAAATGAAATGGCTAGATTTTAGTAGAAGAAAGAAGTCTAGTATGGTTAGTCATCGCAGGGGTGGGAGGAGGAGAAAGTATCCATAATACACCCGAATAGATCCCACAACTGCTGGAGGAGGATGGTAGTCTCTCCTACTACCCTGGCTGGCATCTAATAGCTGAAGGATAATGATAATCTTATTTGGCCCTTCTGTTTCCTAAAATGTTCGAGGTAAAAAAAAAAAATTACACTTGTTAGGTTATTTATATTTCGAGTTTTGCAGGAATTTGTAAAATAGCATGCCATTACGGAAATCAACCACTCGTAGAAACACAAATGGGAAATGATCACACAGTAAAAATGGGTGTCTTTATTTTTCCTGTATTAAGTGAAATCATCGTTGTAGGTGAAGGGAAAAGTTCTCATTTCCCATGTTGGCCGAAGAAGTGCGGACTAACTGGGACCCGAAAAGCCCAAAAGAAAACATAAAAACCAACTCAAAAATGAAGGAAAAAGCATAAAATGATACAGAATTTTTTTTGTGAATATTCGGATGGAATATATCCTATTCGAATATGCTCTTAACGAACGAATATTCGAATATTCGCCCGACCCTTAGATATCCGACCCAAATTTTTTACATGGTGTACCAACCCTGAGCAAAAAGTATTCACCTTGGAAAATAGTGGTACCCCTGCTACCCGAAAGAACAACTGCCAAACAATACCACCAACTGCAAACGTTAAATGAAACACCTGCCCATTGCTGCAATCCGTAGTAATGGTAAAGTTTTTCATTTAATTTCTGAAGTAATATTTGGTGGGATTAGCTTGATGGTTGTTCATTGGCATGGGTGATATCACTATATTCTAAAAGGAATGCTTTTTGGTTAGGGATTGCTGCCACGGTAGTAAGTTATTGGAAGCTTTTTTTGTGTCGATATCACTACTTTGATTGGCTGAAACTTGGTGGGATCTTTTACCCCTGTTGGTTTTGTTGCTGATATCACACTCATTGGAGTTTTTTTGGATACATATTATTTTTGCTAGTGGCCAGTTAGCAGTTCAATCGTTATTTTTAAGTTGGTTTGGAGGAATGATACTACTACTTTTTTCAGAACACTTGTCGATTAGTACATGGGTTAGGCTCGGTGCACTACATAGAAAATCTGGTTGCAGGTCACTGGCTGAAACTTGGCGGATACTTTCACCCTTGTGGTTTTCGTTGCTGATATCACACTCTTTGGAGTTTTTTGGTTACATATTATTTTTGCTAGTGCCCAGTTAGCAGTTCAATCGTTTTTTTGTTTGTTGGTTTGGAGGAATGATACTACTACTTTCTTTCGGGAACACTTGTTGATTAGTACATGGGGTAGGCTTGATGCATTACGTAGAAAATCTGGTTGCAGGTCACTGGCTGAAACTTGTCGGATACTTTCACCCTTGTGGTTTTCGTTGCTGATATCACACTCTTTGGAGTTTTTTGGTTACATATTATTTTTGCTAGTGCCCAGTTAGCAGTTCAATCGGTTTTTTTTTGTTGGTTTGGAGGAATGATACTACTACTTTCGTTCGGGAACACTTGTTGATTAGTACATGGGGTAGGCTTGATGCACTACGTAGAAAATCTTGTTGCAGTTAACTAGCTGAAACTTGGCGGATACTTTCACCCTTGTGGTTTCCGTTGCTGATATCACACTCTTTGGAGTTTTTTTGGTTACATATTATTTTTGCTAGTGCCCAGTTAGCAGTTCAATCGTTTTTTTTTAGTTGGTTTGGACGAATGATACTACTACTTTCTTTCGGGAACACTTGTCGATTAGTACATGGGGTAGGCTTGATGCACTACGTAGAAAATCTGGTTGCAGGTCACTGCCTGAAACTTGCCGGATACTTTCACCCTTGTGGGTTTTGTTTCTGATATCACTTCTTTTTGTTTACCCTTTTTGCAGCTTATTTTTGCCAGTGCTTAGTTAGCGGTTTAATCATTTTTTATTTTTAATTAGGAGTACACTTTTTATGCGTTATTTTCATTACTTTGTGATAATAAACTTGTGCTCAGTTGGCTGTTGTTTCGTTTTTTTTAAAATTAATTAACGGTACTTTCAAAATATCTACGTTGTTACTGGTTTCACGGAAATCTAATGTTCGCTACACCTTTTAATTCATTTCATATGAAAGCAATGGCTACAAGTTACTGTTACATTACCATAAAAAATTACGGCTCATCAGTTGTATATGAACAGTACGTATTTTTTTACTTTGACGTAATAGGCTCTGTTTCTTAACAAAAGAGCAGTCTTATATTTATCTGCAATGCAGACATCGTCCTTGAATAATGTTTCCACGCACTGCCTACACAGATGCTCATTTTTCTTTCTTTCTTGATTAATTGACTGAGCTTTAGCTGCCCCAACACCATGTGTTCACGATTAGAAGAAAAGTAACAATAACAATGACAAAACACTAACCTAAACCGAAACAACCAGAAACTACAAAACTAAACGCAACTGTTCCTCCTTTCTTTATTCATTTTTCTTTCTTTCTTTCTTTCTTTCTTTCTTTCTTTCTTTCTTTCTTTCTTTTTTGACTAACTGAGCTCATTGGCTCATTGGCTTACGCTCACCGTAAAAAAGAGGTTAGGCTAACATGAAAGAAATACTAAACTAATCAAAAGTACATAACGAAGCACAATACAATCCAACAACTACAAAACAAAGCTCGATACAACCCAACAACCATGCAGCAAAAGCAACCTACATAAGAGACCCGAGATTCCAGTGTCCCAACCCCATTAAAGTTTAATCTTGACAGCCACACCATTATTGTAACCTAGCCTAGTTCAATTTCTGCGAACTTTTCCTTCTTTCTGTCTTTATTAACTCCATGAGCTTACCGGCCCCAACCAGCATGCGCTCAACATATGCAGAAAAGCAAAGAAACACTAGTTTAATCAAACAATAGTACGACAAAACACGGAGCGATAGTGCGACATCAGTAGATAAACAACCACTGACTATCATAGGATATCTCAGCACGTTGAATCAGGTTATAACTAACATGGTAGCATTGCCTGGTAATAACCCAGGGCACTGTAGATTAAACCGCAAATCTATAAACCCACTGACCCATCGATGCACAGAACCGGATGACGTCGCATAGACAGCTACACATCGCCGTTGCTTGGGGACCACACACATTGCAGTAACATCCAACTGCAGAAGAGTGTTCCAACTAATCGTGGTCCAGCACGTACAGCAAAACAGAAAGTGCTCAACCGTTTCCAGTTTACAGCACTCAATCATCGTTGTGATACACCCAACCCTAATCAAATGCACGTGAACCGTACACTGTAACATGTTCAGTCCACAGGCGGGAAAGGGTGCCTGCATCTCGTCTGGTGAAACCAGCAAGAAGATCTGAAGGAGTTGTGGTCGGGTGTAGACCAAACATGAACCTCCCAACGGCATCCCCAGTTCCCAATCCACTCCAACTGCCATTCCATAGTACACGCAGCAAAAAACACTGACTATATGTTCCGGAGGAGACCAGGACCCGATTTTTATTATACCTGCTGAAAACCACATATCATGCCAGATTATCGGCTGCCTCTGTACCGAAGATACCCGTGCGACCAGGCACGTAACTACAAACCATCTCAATGCCACGTTCCAGGGTATCAAAGAGCTTCCATCCGATTTCCACGGCAATCGGGTTACTAACCTCAAAGGAACCAAGAGAGAGCCTATGAAACCGCAGACCCGATGCTGAGTCGGTGAAGACGGTAAGACATAGCAGCCTAAGATCCAGGCCCACATCAATCGCTACCAACAACACAAGCAGTTCACCTATTAGGGCCGCTGCATCTATGCCGTATTTTTGTCAAATGTAAAAAAATGAAGGCCGACACCACTGTTGAGAGAAAGCCTAGTGCTGAGATCAGTGATTCCAGGACCTCAATACCGAAAATCTGTTGCGAAGCTACATTGTTCTATGGGGGAAAAAACGAAAGCAGTTAACTCTTGCTACAAATCCCTTTGTACCCTTTTTTTGAGTGCAGAGAAGGTGGAGCCGCCGAGAACTGTGATTCCCGACTATAAGGCTGAGGATGAAACAACAAGACATGTTTTTTTAAGCATAGTTAGTATTATTTTGTTTACAGCTAAACAATAATGACTATATTTGTTTGGGGTCATCTGCCCAATTAATTAGTCACCAATTTACGCTAACTCAATTAATTATACAAAACAATATTTGGAAAAACAATATAACAAACATTACTACAATTAAGTTTTAAAAATTAGCCAATAACATGTGAACAATATGGCAAACATTCATTCACTTATTATAATACAAATACGAACTCGTTTGACGTATAAGGTAAGGCTTAATTGAACCGAAGTCAAAACAGCAAAGGAACCCAAATAAACTGTCGTGTATGGTTTCAGTTACAGCAGTGATGCTGTCTTGTTTTGCCCACATGAAAATTTACTGATGTATAGAAATGTTTTTACTAGTTTTACTTTTATACTTGGTAGATCAGTTAATGATTGGTGCATATACTGATTGGCTAAACGGCATTGCTGAAAAATGGTTAGCACGGTCGTCTCATGTGCCAGAGGTCCCGGGTTCAAGTCAGGCCTCAACCACCCCTGGCCTTTCGGGAAGAGAAAGGGCCTGTGATGTCTCATGCTCATGTCGATTGTGGCATATAAAAGATCCTAGGAATTTCCGATGGGATTTACCTAGCAAAATTATCCCTCTCTCCTACTGGTGCTATGGCTAATGCTGGGTGCGCGTCAAACAACAACAGAATGTTAGTACAGTCCTGCCAGTAATTAAGGGTTCCTACCAGTCTTTGAAAAACTTATAAATGCTTTAGTAAAAAACAACGAATTTCCAGGCCAGGAAAGTGCTTGGAAATCTTGTAAAATATACTTGGCAACTAAAGTGTTACGAGTCGACATCCTGTGAATGGCTAATGAGAAAATAATAATGATATAAATGCAATGATGGGTCTGATGGGGGATGTTTACGGGGTAAAAATTATTGTTCTTGAATTGATATTTCAAGGTTATCCTTGTGACATCTTCCAAACGATTTCCGATATGGCAAAAAAATTAATTAGAAAGTTGGACGCAAGGAGACAGTATGACCAACAAAAAAAAAAAAACAGGTTCAAAATCGGATAATAAATAAAGTAGTTAAGGCGATGTTTAAAAGCTAACTCTGAACATGATGGCTTAGTTATAGAGGCCATTGTATAAACGTGTCCAAAGAACAACAACAGTAAGTCCAAGCAAAAATTAAAATTATGATTCCAGCTCAAGTCCACAACTCCGATGCGACAAATCGAAAATTAATAAAAGTTTGTAAACGTGCCCACCAAGCCCAACATAACTTACGTAATAAATTTCGGAAGAAAATATTAAAAGACGGCGGTGAAATTAAGCATCGAAATTTAGGCTTTAACTTGGGACACCGATGTCAAATCTTGCAGTAAAGGCTGCTGCTGCTGCTGCTACTAATAATGCTTCTACTTCACTTTTCGTCAAAGTAGGCGAGAATTGTTGGCTCACCAGCATTGTAAGCAACTATTTCATCTTCAGGTTAAATAAACCAACCAACCAACCACATTGCGGATGGCATTTGTTAATATTCATTATTGCCTAATAACAATGTTTAAAACTATATTAAACATAAACCGATTGTCCAGCACTCCGTAACTCCGGAATGACACAGACAACTGAAATACCTATTGGGGAAAGGGTACATCATTGGAAGCGTCTCTGTAAAAAAAACCGAAAAACCACCTATTTAGAACAAGTTGTTTGGTTTGTAGAGTAAACAGTATAAACGTATCCAATAAAGTTCACCACCGCCTAAGTCAAAAATGAAAATCATGATTCCAGCACAATTCCAGTTCCCCAGTATTACATGGCAAATCGAAAATTAAGAAATGTTGGTATACTTAATGATAATAACAATATCTTTTGCTGGTAAGCAAGGTTAACAGCAGGTGCAAGACCGCTTATGACGCACCTATAAGAAAAGAAAGAAAAAAAAGGCAGAATAAAAGTAAGTAAAACGTAAGTAAAGTAAGTAAAAATGGCTCAGAAAATGATCAAGTGGTAATTTATGAATGAACCTCAAAATGGTGATGACCGAGGTGGCAGAGACAGCACATTTCGGAAGCGAGTTCCAGATCTCGACTACACGGAGAACAAAAAAATGCTTCCGGCAGTCTGTTCGCGATTCAGAGACCTGGATTTTATACGAATTGCTCCTTGTCTGAGTACCTGGAGAAAAAGGGAAGGTCAATTTGCAACTCTCCCTGAACAATTCGAAATGGCAGCACAGGGTCGGACCCTGCAACTCGAGTGGCTGAAGTCCCAATCTAGATAAGCAGTCAGCAGGAGGGTGATCACGATGGTTAGCTATAATACAATTAGTGAACTGACGCTGAACATCCTCCATGCAGTCAAAGTCGTGTAGGAGATACGGTAATCATACAGGGCTTGAATATTCGAGTAAAGAACGAACGCCCAAATTCGGAACTTCGCGAAACATCGTCTAACCAAAGCCAGACGATGATAAGCTTGGACCACAATTCTGGAGCAATGTAATACATATTTCAGATCTGGAGAAAACCAGATACCCAGGTCCTTAACACTGTCCAAACTTGTAAGATAGGAAGATGCCAGAGTATGCTTCAAATATGGGTTAGTAGAGCCAGTTATGAAAAACACTACATTTTCCCCTGGACAATGGGAGTTGCCACAACTCGGACCATCGTTGGATATAGCGCACATCTGACTTTAACAGGTAACCATACTTGAAACAACGGACACTTAAAGAAATTTTGAGATCGCCTGCGAATTTAAAGAACGGCCTTACAGCCTCAGCATAAAATGGAGAGGATTCGTTCAGATAAATCTCAAAGAAAACGGACTAACGACTGATCCATGTCCCACCTCGCTACCAACCCAACCAAATTTGGTGGTAGAGGATTCAACCACCACACTCTGCCCGCGACCTGAGAGGAATTCTTCAAGCCATGCAAGTAGATTTCCACCAACAGACAAGGGCGTCAGTTGTAGGCCAAGTCCAACAAAACTTATGTACCGAATTTGAATGCATAATATTCATAGACAGCGGAAAAATTAAGGATGGAAATTTAGACTTTAACATGGGAGATCTAGGTCAAACCGCCTTTACTAGTACTAACCGATTTGAAAGGGCAGAAATATTACGTACGGCACGCTACACCTGAAAACTGTGATGACGTACAGGTGGATAAACTGCTAAAATGACTGTCTTTAAAGGGTTAAAAGGGTTTTGCAGCGAGTGTTAATTGCTTCAACTGTTTTGTCAGGCACATTAATAATGCTGCATTCTGAGTCGTTCTTCCCTTCATAGCAGCTTTCAATTTAGCCATGTTTTTCATATTTACGTTTTTATTCATTTGAAATTTTACAATTTTTCTACAGGAATGGAAAGTAACCACTTTCATTTGAAATCTTAACCAATTTTTTGCGTTGCTTAGTAACCTCGAGTTTAAACGCAAATATCAATACCAAAGTCCACTATAGATGCCTAGCGCTCAATGCCTTAATTGTGAATAAAAGGTACATATTTCATAGTTATTTTGATGAGTGCTGCATGAAGTTAGAGGTCGCAAGGAAATTATGAAAATTTTCTTCGTTTTTGGGCGTCTGAGCCCGTCAGATTTATATTCTACTTTCTCATTTTACTTAACCAGACTCTTCTTTACCGATTTTTGAAATTTAAGCCACGGTTTTATACATAGTAATTAAAATACGACCTTTAGCTTTTGGTACCTCCAAACCTTTATCGATGCATATGTATTTCAAATTACCCGTTTTCTGAAAAAGATCGTAGGTATTTCCTAGAAAAATCGTCACTCTCCATTCCGAGAAAACCTTAGCAGTTGAAAGGACGTTAATTCGACAATTTTCCTTTTTTACACGTTTCATTTGCTATTCTGAAATATAATTGTATTCCGTTTCTAAATCCGAGATTAATATTTTTACCACAATTTTTGTTAGTATCAGCATGTGGGGGCCGTATACTATACTATGCGGTACATCGACATAATGTTATAATGATTTTAGTTAGCACACAATTCTTCACAAACTCAATCCTATTTCCGTAGAGTGCATCAGCAATGTACTACAAAGTACTGATGTTTGCCTCGCTGCCCTGAACCATCACTGGTCCTAGATAATCCCAAGATGTTGGTATTTTGTCGTTGTGCCCAACATTGCCGATTGCTGTGAGTCATTCGAAGGAGCATTGCAATCTGGGGACCATGGCCAAGCTGACCTGCAAAAGCATGATCACAATGCCTATCATAAAGATCTCTATTCAATCATATTGTATTCCTGTATTAATACGATACAATGTTACATAAGCAATGGCTCGCAGATCGGTGTTACAAGCCTCGTCAAGAAAAGATTTGGTAACCGTGATTTTATAGTTACCAGTGAAAAATCCTGAACAAATTCTCAACCAGATGATATGTTAGACTTACTTTATATAATTGCAAGTAGTATTCTGTCCCAAAATATTCCCTGGAATTTAATTCCAACCTTCAACCATCATCCAATGCATTAAGGCCGCTAAGTATGCATTGTTTGCAATTCCTGTGATATGCGAGTAGCTTTTGCTACCACAGACTAAAATTCCCTTAATTGTACCTGCCAAACGCTTGTTAGACTGTCCTTGATTAAGCTGCGACTTTGCACAGCCAATTCAAGCGCCTTAATTCATACCTAACCGCCACTGAATATATAGTACAGTATTTTTTTTTTACTTATTTTTGTCAGTCCTGCATATGGATCGACAAACAGGTAGTTTATAACGTTTGGTTGATTCCAAGGATAAGATAAAGTAAGGCAGTCGTAAAATACACACATGAACAGACGTGGGAGAGGCAGAACAATTTTTTAGATCAGGTTTTGCATTTCGTCGTAATAAACGACAAAATAGGAGAAAGGAACCAAAAACTATTATTGGACCCTTTTCCCTTTTGTGGCATTAATCAAAACCACAGTCAAAAATTTCCAAAACATTTTAATCAGAGTGTATAGGTATATTTCTAGTTGTTGCCTCACTTGATCAGGTGGCCTGATTTATGAATGTATGTTATAAACTCTTCAAATTAATGAAAAAAAACTTCTTCACTGCATTAATTAGAAATTTCAACTAATAATTTCCCAAAATTGACTTTAATTTCAGTGAAACAGGTACAGGGGTGCAGTATGCCTGGAAACATAATCAACTGGTCCAAATCGTGGTGGGGATTTTTCGATGGTGCCCAGGTGAAGAGAACTCTACCTGGATCCTTGACAGCTCCGTGTGGGGAAACTTGTGGGGAAGATGGCAATTCAGATATTTGGTATGTAAGAAGTGGAAAATACTATATCTATATCCTTAAAAAGTACTTTTTGTTTGTACGCCTATTCCTCCGGATCAAACACGCAACACATGGTGACAGTGTTACCAAATGAAATGTAAATAATTATCAATTAGAATATTCCTTTTTATGTAACTGTAACTTGATTTTTTGACAGTTAAATAAGCGAAACCTTACTATTTTTTATTTTATAGTTTGATCAAACGTTAACTGTGCTGGTAAATTGATTAAAAAGAAATTGGTAACAAAAATCCCAAAACGAGGACGTATTTTGCATATAACCTCAAAATTGGTCTTGTTATAACGGTATGAATTCATGTGATTTTTGAAAGGTTTTGAAAGGTTGTTCAACATTCAAGTTCTGAAGCATAGAAAAGTATAGACTGAGCGAGCAAATGAACGATTTCCGTAGTAATATAACAAGAGCGTAGTTTTAATCGATAAATTGTCTTATCACGAGTTACTTCCCGAAGCTGAAAAAATACCCAGAGTTTGTGTGAGGTTTTTTTTATCAGCTAGGAATATAACGAGCGGTTGACAATATGTATCAAAACTACGCTCGAGTTGTATTTGAACACCGTTTCCTTAAAAAATCAACTTTAAAATAAAACTTCAAACTTGTGTAATACTGCCTAGTAGTACTGCATCGAATTCATAATTAAAATTCATTTTTTGCACAAATGATGACAGTCGACGAATTGTCGCCAAATGCGCTCATTGGTTCGTTTAGTGTTTGTTTGAATGGTATTTTCTACTTCTGCCCCGATGGGTAAAGCAGTTTTATTTCCCCAATGATCCATTACAAACTGACCAAAAGTAGCATAACTTACAGTGTAAGCAGATGATTGTTGTCGGATGATACCAACCACGGAGCATCAAGCAAAGTAAATACGTGTTTTATTTTTAATGACAATGTTGTTTCATACATATAAAATATAATATGTTCTATAACATTAATAACGACAATATTATTAATAATTTATTTTCAACTATTTACATTTAATTTAGTTACTGCATTTAGTTTTTTACATGCTGCGGTTGATACTCACACCGAAGTTTATCCTTGGAATATTAGTCGGGATTACGAGAACTATTCCTTTCGTTCTTTTCACACTCGGGTAGAAATGCGATTATAGGTTTTTTGATCTTGGCCGGGCTGGCATATATTTTATGACGGATCGTTCGGTTACCATGGTAACCAGAGAATATCCAATTGAAGACATTTGTTGGGCAGCCATCTTTCGCTTCCACGTGATGAGCAATAATTCTAGTACGTTGTTATTCTATAAATTTGGTAGATGGAACGCTTCTGGACTTTTGTTACGTGGCGACGACCACAAAGACATTCGCTCTTAAAACATTCGATTCTTAAAACAAGGTGAAAGTACGTACCTAACAGTTTAATCTAATAAAATACTGTGTGTTCTTTTTAATCAGTGTTAAGGAGGTTCATTGGCTGGTGGCTGCCATTTACTGGCTGTTCATTTGTTAATCGCCGTTAGAAATTATGAATGTACAGGGTTAACACAAAATAATGACCACATTCTAAAAATTTATTATTCAAACACTACAAACGGTATCGAAATGTGGTATGTTTTGCTTCAAAGAGACACTCAAAGTTTTACGACTCAGAACAAAGTTCAGAACAGAAAATGGAGAAGCAGCAGGCCATATCTTGTGGTGCACCTTCACAACTGTTTTTGAGGCATTGTGGAATTTCAGATCCACAAAAACGTGCGGAATTGTCTTTGATGAAATGTTTCTCTCACACTTTCAACCTTTTCGTCTGATACTCGTGGTCTTCTACTTCTCGTCATCATTATGATTCTTTCCGTACGTTTTAACTGTTCAACCACTGTTTTACGATGGTGCTGCTTTTCCGTATTCTGTTCTCACCTTTTGCTGCACTTTAATACAGCATTTTAACACACAATACCAAACCCCGCACATCGCTTTCTGCTGTACAGACTCGATTATGGAAAGCGAGCGTCACACGAGGTGAGTGCTTCTCAAAATGTCGAAGACGGAGTATCGTAAAACTATTTGAGTGTTTCCTTAAAGTAAAACAAACCGCATTTCGATACCGTTTGTAGTGTTTGAATTAAATATGTTTTTAGAATGTGGTCTTTATTTTGTTCTCACCCTGTATATTGTCATTGCAAAACAAAAGCATATTAATCCATATGAACAACAAGCAAATATTCTAAGGAATAAGACGATTAGGAGTTGTAGATAACAACTGCAATTAGCCTGCATCCTAAAAATCAGCACATCAAATTTGTGATGCTCTGTGAAACGAATAAGCTCTATGACGTATGGATTGATACAAATACAGTGGAATAATTAAACCATATGGCTTGTTTAACTTAAAACGGTGACCTCCCAGGTTCTTCTGATCAATTTGGAAGCGAGTGTCGTAGTAACTTTTGCTCCTAACCAAGTAGGTGCTGTGCTATTTTTTTTAATGATTGAAATAAAAGGCACTTCATGTTAGTTGGCGGTGATCGAGGGATGCGAAATATTGCCTTTGACTCCATTCTGCGATATGAGAGGCAAGTGTCATATTCCAGGAATGTGACCACGTAGGGCCAATGCTGGCTATGAGGAATGTTACCAAAGTTACTATGCTATTCGTGACATCATAGTTCACATAACCAGTTGAAAAGTGGACCTACCTTGTTGCAATACAATGTAGTTTAACTCATAGCCATAAAGGAGAGGCCAAAACTTCCGCCATTGGAGCATCATAGAAAGAAAAACTGATAGTGCCTTAAATCCGAAATTCTAACTTTTTTAAAATCGGGTGTAAACTAGAGAAATTAGAGCGTTATATAAACATCGAAGATACAAGGGGCATCCTGCACAAGCTACCTACAACATTGTGCAGTGAAAGGTCTCTAATTCATGTGGTGTGGTATTTGAAAATTTTTCGTACATTTTATCAGAAAGTGGGTACATTGTCATATGTTACTGCCTACTTTATATTACGTCGTAGAGTGGAAGATAACGAGCTTTCTCTTGGGTCATTGATATACTTTTCCATTTTTGTTTGCGAAAAATTATTCATGCTTTCAAAAAACATCGTGGAGCAAAAGGTGATGGACCTTGTTATGTCATATTCTAATCAGCAGAGAGGTAAGGAGTGTTTTTTGCGAGAATACAAAAATTGTTTTCGGCATAATAGTATACAGTATATGTATTAATAAATGTATTTTTTTATCTACTTTCACGAAAATATCTTTGCTTCAGAAACTTTAATTCTTCCGGGAACATAAAAGTCGTGAAAAAAAACTCAAATTTGCTTATTCTTTAATTCCAACTACCTTCTTTAATGTCACTAGTGCAGTTGCTCGCTTCGCTCACTCATTCCGCGTCGTCTTGCTGTGCTCGTGGAGATTTCTTGCCACACCACTTATGATACAGACAGACCTTCTATATAAAAAACGATCAAGCAAATTATAAGAGTGTAGTATGCGATACCAGTTATATCGAGAGAAGGTCAATATTATTTTTTTCGACCAAGGAGGCAAGCAAAAAGAAAAAGCAATTTATCAGAAAATCACTATTTCTGATGACAAGTGGAGATTTTCGTTCGCTTCGCTCACTCAATCTGCACAAACATTTCCTCAGAAACGTAACTGAATCAATGTAAACACCAAAAACCACACATCACTTGAAATTTATGTTAGTATACACTTTATATGGGTTTTCTCGTTTTACTTATTTTAAGAATATTGTTCTTTACGTCTTACTCAGTACAGATTTTCCGGAGGAGGTTTTCATGAACAGACTATGACGTCATGAACAAACATCAGGAGGGTTTTTAAAAAAACTTTTACGTTAGTTTTTCAGGGTTTTTCGCGTTTTTGAGGGTCATAATATCAAGTTACAGCGACGAAAATAGGCCTAACCTGAGCGCAATTTAATAATCTTTCGTTTGGTCCAGCTCCCATGTTTATACGTGCTTTCGTTCCAGAGGAGTAGATGTACAAACACGGACATCATACGTCCTTAATGATAAAGACTAGCGGAGTCGCTCGCTCATTCCGCGTCATCTCGCTTCGCTCGAAGAGCCTTCTTGTTGCAACACTTACGATACAGACAGACCTTCCACGTAAAAAACGATCAAGCAAATTATAAGAGCATAGAATGCGGTATCGGTTATTAAGAAAGATCAATAATATTTTGTTACGTCCAAGGAGTCAAACAAAAAGATCAAGCAATTTATCAGAAAAGCGCTGTTTCTGATGACAAACACTGATTTTGTTCGCTTAATCAGCACAAACATTTCCTCAGAAACGTGACTGAATCAATGTAACCACCAAGAATCACACACACTTGTAATCTGTGTCAGTATACACTTTATAAGACAAGCGACAACAACCAAACAACAGCTTGTTAGCTGTGGCATTATCAAGTGTCATGTCAAAGATCATAGATTTTCGATTTGGACTTCTCCAGCTAAATTGGCCGCCTCGTCACCTGCTCTTGGTCACCCTCATCTGGAGGTGGTGGCGGGCTACGCGGTTTCTATTAAGTGGCAGAGGGTGGCCTGCACCATGTTTCAAAAGGAAAATCCACTATCAGCAAAGCCAAGCAAAGCAAAAATAAAAGCGACGCCGTATGTAATTGTTAAAGGCAAGTGGTACAAGCGCCAAACCGCATCAACTGATGGATTTAAATGTCTGCTACATAGAAAGTTTCAGCATTCTAAATATCAAAATAAATGTGTACGCAACTTGAAAATTGAGCTTCACAGAAAGCGGACAGGCCATTATGGAAGTAGTATAGGGGCACTGACGGGAACAAGAAAAATCATCCAATCAACAAAGAAAATGGAGTCTGCTCCATTATATCAAGAGTGAAAGTGATGGCGGCCCTAATTATTCGGTTGTTACAAGTATATTGCACTCCCATTGTAAGGTCAATCTTGAGGATATTATTAATTGATCTTTGTTTCACTGTCATTATTTATTTATTTATTTATTTATTTACGTACTACGAGAGCCGAAAAGATTTATACATTCCATGCACTCTACTCTACTCATTCCATTTCATGCGCTCATTGTCGTCAGTTTTGCCGTTTTATTCCCTTTTGGAACTTCCCTTCCCTAGCAAATCTTTCTCTGGGAGACTTTAACTGCCAGCGCATAGTCGTGACTGTTGAGTATTCACTTATGGTTGAGCGTTTGTGGCGGCAATCGAGACCTATATAATAATCGTCCCCATAACAATTCCAACGTGCGAGCTCTTGGGAGAATCGTTTTAGCAACTACAGACGATGACGAAATACATTTGAAAAGCATCCAAAAAAACTGACAATAATGTTGTAAAGGCATCATTGTCGGATTTATTGGTATTTATTTGTGACAGAATGGCATTCCTCCATGTATCTGTTTCATAGTTGGTTTTATTGTAGACTGATAATAAATCAGTGTACAATATTCAGTATTCAGATTGTGTATCGGATGAGTCATTTGCAGACTTACTAAATTTGGTTGTTTCCATGATGGTCTTAAATGTGGCACACAGAGCTGTTGTTGTACCTATTGCGCTTGTACCTGGCTTGCGTTCGCTTCTAGATTGTTCCAGATTTTAAGGACAATCAGCCTATCTAACAAGATGTTGGATACCTGCCACCATAAATTGTAGTCTGTTGTTGAGTCAGGCTTCTTTAGTCTTGTATACGTTTGGATATTTATTCTAATTTAAAACACATGCATGAACTTGAGAATCTTACAAACTATGTATCACTAGTAGAACCACTCTCAATATGGCTTAAATACGACACGCGTAGTCTGTAATATTTCCTTTCGGTTTCAAATAGTTGATATAAGCATGATATCGTCAAACTGTACTAGAAGTGAGGTTGCAAAGGTTCGTGCCATCAGTGACCTGCAATTTTAGTTTCTGTCAAGACTGGTGCAGCGTATTTAGGGGAAATCATTTACTAGAAATTCAGGAAACCATACATTTTTGTAAAAAAAAAGGCTGAAAACTGGAACCTCCGGCCTTTAAGTTAGACTTCCACTGCACAACATACGTTGTAATGATTGGGTTGCTGACAGGATTAAGTGACTAGTGGTAGTGGAACCGCTGTAACTGTTATCCTCCAAAGGTGAATATTCGTGCTCACAGTATCTTCACATTTAAATTAAAGGTGATATATAAGTCTTACAACGAAAGATATTGTTCTCATGATTGGTCAAAAAAATAAATTATAAATACATACAGAAAATAATAACTTTATATCATCCAGTATGCTGGTTGAAAAAAGCAATTAGTTCAAAGTTAAACGCTATATACCAACTGATACTGGAGGTTTGTCATGATACCAGCCGAAGCCACAGCAGATTACGCTAGAGGTACAGTTAGTTGCTACGTACTTCCAAATGGAACTTCGTACGATACTTTGCTTGACACAATCGGCATCACCACGAAGAACCCCAGGCCACTTCTCTTCCTGTAAATGCCAGTGGTTGAGGTTTTATCCGGAATCTATGCTACATGACATAAACTGTAATGGGTTTTACGTGTACGGCAACATGCACGCTCGGAGATCGCAACCCCCGTGGTGCACCTTGCCGTTAAACATGGTTGTTGCTCGCCACTATCTATCATGCACACATGGCAGATAGCGCAACACCAACATCCTGGTAGCGAGCCAGTCCTATTGTTAAAACAGTTAGGACCGTATCGCACCTGTTGGCCAATCATATGACGTGATGCCTCAGGCAAGAGTCTATTGTGCTGGAGCGTATAAAAAATGAATCATAGCGAAGGCTTGAGTTACTTGGCGTTTGGGGGTCCAGCCTGCACGTTGGACCTGCACGTCGGACCTCCTGGGCAGATAAGATCAGACCAAGGAGCAAAACTTGATCTAGTGCCTAATATGTAATTCTACGTGTACAGTCCCCTAGCTGTACAGTAAGAGGTAAATTAGGATTGAGCATTGTGTCTTATGAATAATCGTCCATCTTCTTAACAGTCACTTACATATTTTGGGGGCCTAGCGGGATTACCTAAACCTTTCGGGGTAGGAAATTCATGTTTTCCAAACCTCAGGATGGAAAAAAGCGTGAAAAATCTCTGGCACTCACAGTTTGGAGACCTTGTCATTGGGACTAGAATTCGACATCTTTTTTAAATGCTTCTGACTCGGGGAAGAATTCCAAGAGATGAGCAATCCAAGTTTGCGGAATTTTTGTGGAGTGTGGCCAGTACATGCGTTGTCACAAGCTCCCACGAAAAACCGCATTTTCATGTTGACTTGTCCTCGTCAAAATAAAGATACTCACTTTCTTTTCTGTAGGGAACAGAAATTAAAGTAAAACATTGGTTTGGACTAACACTGAGCGCAGAAATAAGCACTTTTAAGCTCCACTTTTTATTCTGATTGTCAAATAATGCCAGTTTGACTGAGAACACCCACATCCGGTAGCTGTTTGTTAACTCGACTAATTTCACAGAGCGCGTTATTTTCTTTGGTTAGGCCAAAAAACCGCCAAAATAAAATCAACGTTTTCCCTCGAAAAATAAAGGTATTACAATTATTGCGGAGTGAAAAGACAAGCTTTTACCTTACGCTACGAATATAATTGTAAAGGTTAAAATAGTGAACGTGTGCACTTTTTAACAACGAATTGAAAGTTGATCAGCCAAGAGTGAGCTAACTAAGCACTCATTGTTTAAGGCTAGGAGTCAAGAAAATTTAAGAATTATAAATTCTTTGACCGGTAGCAATATTTAAGATTCGATAGTAAAGTTGAAATGAGTAATTCAAAACCCTCAACTCGAATAATACTTCGGTACGGAGAAGAAAAAAAGGGGGACGAAAGTTTTTCTGTGACGATGAGCGAAATTGTGACTCGACAGGTAACTTACGATTATGCTAGGTTACCTCCTATTTTACGGCATTTAGTAATGTGAAACTTGTACTTGAGTAAGGCTTGTGGCACACTACTCCGTTCTGTTCCATTCCGTCACGTTACGTTGCAGGCCGTACAATTTCTGTTTGGATTAAAAGAAAAAAAATAACAGGAGCTGCGTGCATTGCTCCACTCCATTCCATGACGACCCGTCGGCTGACGGACGGGAGTGTCGAGGCAGAATCATTTTAGTCAAAAACTGATCGCTCGGAGAGGTGTACAAACCTCCCGTCAGCTGTTCACACACTGCTCCGTCCCGACGACTGACGTCAACGGATGGTACAGCACACCTTGCTTCCATCGCTAACCGTTTTTCATTCGGCTCTACTGAGCTGTTTAATTTGATCGCGCCCAAACTGGCAATGCAAATGTAGAAGGACTTGTAGTGACCTTGAGTACGTAATTATTAAAACGTCATAATAAATTGCTATTATTAATTCTTTCTGCTTTGGCATGATGATATTTAAGTCCAGACGGCAACTAGGTTTGCTACTTTATTTAGTAGGAGAAAGGTATTGTCCGCTTGCGTGTGACGAACGATGAAGGCCATCGACTGTGACGGCTGGTGCGTACACTTCTCCGATGCGATCAGTTCTTGACTGTTACGATTCTGCCTTGACATTCCGACAGGGCCGTCACGGAACGGGACGCATCAGTACACTCGGCTTCTTTAATTTACATGCGTTTAATCCAAACAAAAATTTGATGACCTGCGACGTGATGTGGTGGAACGGGACGGAACAGAGTAGTGTGCAACAGGCTTCAGTCGACGGCCGTCGTCGTCTATCACACACCTGCGCACAACGCCTTTCCCATACTAAAAACAGTTGCGAACCTATTTCGGTTGCATTATGTTCTTAAATGTCATTATGCCCGAGCGTAAAGAATTAATACCTGATTTATTACGACTTTCTGTGTTGCGAATCTTGCAGGTACCTTGTTATTTTGTATGTCAGATTTGCTGATTAGGGTTTTTTTGACGGCATTGTAGAGGAGAGGAGTTCAATTTGTTGCATGTAAACTGCATGATTGCATTTCTTCAAATAATTTGTTCTGCCCCTCTTTCTAGTAAGGGAGCGTGGGGGTGCGCTGTGAACTCCCCCAGGAGAGTGGAATTGCGCCCCGGAAGCTAATGCATTTTAGACTATTTAGGGACCTTTTCTTGCTTCTGTTGGATACTGACTATACTTGGCAGCTTAAAAAAAACATAAAAAGGGTTTCCCATCACTTCCCCCTACCCCTAGGACGCACACGAGGCGATTCCTTAAGAGCAATTTGAAAAAAAAAACAAATAAAGAAAACATTCAAAAAAGGAAAAAGCCTTAAAAAACTCGAAAAAAAGAGTTTACGTCCTGTCCTTTTTTTGTAATAATAATAATGTTTGTTGCTGAAGCAACAGGTTTGGCAAGGATCGCGGGAATCACTGACTGCCAGCCTAAAGAGGGGCAGCATTTAAGATGCTTGTAAAAATATTTGATAAAAAGAGAATGCGAAGGTGGCAAACTAAAAACTAAAACAAGATAAAACAATTTAAAAGCTTGCATACAGGTAAAAAATAGTTTAAAAAAAAATTTTAATTGTAAAAAATTGCATGGCCAGTGAAAAGGTTGGATCGAATTATTACGAAAGGTGGGTTAGGATTTCAACTGCCTTACCACCAAGGTTAGACCTACCAGGGACACAAAGGTCCCCGATGGTATTACCAGTTGAATGAAAAAGGAGGAGAAGGGTGAATGGCCAATTGTCATAAAACAAAACAATGAATAAAATAAGCAAAAAAAAATGTACAAAGCTTAAAAGTCTTTACATAAGTTGATCGTCACATTAAAAATAAAGCAATTAATAATAATAAAAATAACGCATATACCGCAATAGTTGATAGTTGACGTTTTGGTTGTGAGACGCTGACACCGTCCCATTGCAAAAATGAAGGCCGAGACTATGATGCTCTCTTAATGAAGGCAGACAGATCTTCCGTCCATAATTCTTTCCGGAAGCCGTACTCCGAATCCATACATACCATCCTAGAATGAAGGGAATTCCAAATGGGACTACCCGCGCCGCAAAAAAGAATCTGCGGCAGTCAAGTCTGGATCCCCTAGTTTCCAAGGGTGACCCCTGGTATTATGAATACGTAGTGCTAGGCCGAAAAAAAGGAAGGTCGATCGAGATTAAGTTTCGAAGAATCTTGTATGTCAAGATGAGGTCGAATCTTAAACGGCGCAATTCCAAAAGCTCAAGTCCCACTCTTGTTTACGTAGTTTGATTTTTTCATAACTTTTACGTACAAACTACAATAACAAGACTTCGTAACTTGGCCAGCATCCCCATTTAAAAAGAAAAAAAAGTTTTGCATACAGTGGCAAACAACGGGAGCCAACGGACAGTACAGGAAGGGGTTGGGGCAAAGTTTCTGGCGGTGTGATTGAATGGCCAAGCAAGACGTTTTAATGAAAAAAGAAGTATTTGCAGAAGGAGCACCGTTTAGAGCCTTCAGAAGTTACTGTTTACACGTTCCAATACGTGATTCCGAATGTAACAAAACACGAAAGCCAACATCCAAGAAAGAACGTAAGCAACTGACGACATTCAAAGACAGATGTTAGGCGTCAAACTGGAGACTATCACTATGTTTACACGACCACATCAGAGAGCTTCAGAGGGATGCGCATCGCGTCCGTGTCGCCTCCGTGGGTCTTGTAAACACCCGTTCGTGGTGCTTTCTCCCAATGCGCTTCACGGAGGTGGTCTGAGAGTCTGAATCGCATCGTCTTTGTGCAAGTAAACACTCACAATCGTATTGAGACGTTGGGGGACGCCTTGTAAAGATGGCGGACATAGTTACGGCGCCCACAAAATTTGTGCTGGTGCCATTCGAATTTTAGGTAAATAAACTGAAAATAAGTGTACATGCCTAGGAAGACTACTATGGTTTGATTACATTTGGTTGCTTGTGTCTAAGCTGACCTAATTTACTACAAACAGATGGTAGAGCAACGTGGGGCTTGCTAACTATTCGTCAAAGGGAGGGCAGGAAGGAAGGATTTTCCGATCGCACTGGCCGAATCGCCTTCCTTAACGGATTCGTCCTAACCGCGATCTTTCGTCTTGTAAACAGGTGCCGTTTTTTTATGCGCATTTCAAAGTGCATCGTTAAAATGCGCTGTCTTGTGGCCATGTAAACGGAGTGAATTTTCTTTTCTAATTTCTTACTGAATTATTTCCCCCCCCCCCCCATCCCCCACCCCTCCAAAGCCACTGCTCTTGCGGCTACAGGAATGCATCATCGTAGCTTTACCACTGTTAGCAAAACATATTATTAAAATTGGGATGCGACCGAGCTACAAAGTGTTTTTATTTTTGGCGTGAAATAAAAACCATGTTTTTAAAACTACTAGGGCAGTGTTCACAAACCGCGTAACACGTTTTTAGACACCCCTCCCCTACGCTGTGTAACACCAGTGACATACTTGGCATAACCCCACTATCTGAAAATACGTACCGTTTTCTTTCCCGCCACCCCAACCAACTTTAGACATTTCTTTGGATGGAAACGTTCTCACCACTGCAAAAAATAAGCATCCTAAACTGAGATATGAAAATTGCATACGTTTTTATGACGTATTTCGCATCTTACAGTAAGACGGTATTGCCGTCTTAAAGTAACATGCTTCGGCTATTTTTACCATCTTAGCAGTTTGGCATATTAAAAGCAGATGCTTTGGTAGGTATCTTACATATCTGGCATCTTATAATATTGGCATCTCATTAAGATGAGGTCTGTTAAACTCAACCATCTTATTTTCAATTGCGTATAATATTAGCTATTCGAATCTGACAGCCTAGGCGTGTTAGATGCAAAGCAGCTTGTGAACAGGTCGTCTTAATCTCAAGACATCTTAGTCCTTATAACTTGACTGTAGACCAATGTAGGAAACATCGTAGTAAATGGACACCCGGCCTGCCTTATAAAATTCCGCCTGCCTTATACCCGCCACGGGCTGATCGCCATCCGCCCATATAGCATCGTAAAGGTCAACTGCAATGATATAGCTGCGTTCCTCACAGCGAAGAACGCAGCTACTGTCTCAGTGGCAATGAGCCTAATAGACGAACCAGCATGAACGCATCAATTGTGTCGTCACAAACCGGAATGATTCTCGTATTTTAACATCACAATTTATATGTCTAGGATAGTGCCTTATACTTTTGCTTCGGCGATCTATTGGAATGATTCATTTAAATTTTTACCGCATTAGTCTTTTAAATTTTCGATCTCATGGTAATTATTAGAAAATTAGTACATGCACACAGTGCACAGAGATGAAACGTCATGGTTATTGTAAGCGCGCAAAGAATCATATAGTGAAAAACCTTTTCTCCCAGACACAGTTTTGCTTCCGAAAAGGAGCGTTATGTGAGCTGTTGTTTCTTGATACGATTCCCAGCATTGCCAGTGGTCTCGACCAGGGAGCTGCGGTTGACCTTGTAGCATTGGACATGGCCAAAGCATTTGATTCTGTGCCTCATGACCTCTTACTTTTGCAGCTTAAAATCTGTCGTGCATCTGGTCAAATTGTTTAGTTGTATCACGCTTTCCTTCAGGACAGCCAGCAGTTTGTTGTGGTAAACAGGGCGAAGTCGTCTGAAGCGCCAGTTCGTTTCAGGGTTGCTGCAGGGTTCTGTTAACGTTCCTATTCTGCTTTTAGTGTAAATACATGACTTAACTGAAGTTATTAAATCCAACAAACCATTTTTTGCTGATGATTTCACCTTGTTCAGAATTATTTCTGGGGATGATGATAGGGCTTTGTTGCAAAATGATTTGGATCGCATCGCTGACTGGTGTATGAAGTGGAAAATGAGACTAAACGCAGGCAAGACAAAGGTTTTATCAGTTTCCAGAAATAAAAATGTGATGATCCGCAGTACAGCAAGAGTGGTAGTGCTCTTCAAGTGGTGGATAAACTGTTCATTTTGGGATTCCAAATAAACAACAAGCTAAAATGGAATGACCACACTTTGAACCTGTATGCTGCAGCAAATGCAAAAGCCAGATTCATAAATCGTGTACTTCGTGGCATTGCACCACATACGAAAGAGGTAGATTTTAATACTTTAGTGAAATCGAAACTTGATTACTGCAGCGCAGTCTGGGATCCTGATTCTCAACCTTTAATCGATGTTCTTGAGGGGGTGAAGCGTCGCGGTGCCCGGATGTATTTGGTGACTTTGATTATGATGCATGTGTTTCCAGCATGATGAACACTTTAGAATGGCAGCCATTGAGGGTTTGTTGAAAGAACAAGCGACTCGGACTCTTCCACAAGATATACCACAGGAACACTATCTCAAATCCTGTTGATTACTTGTCGCCCCTGACTACATGGGGAGGCACGACCATGCAAAAAAGGTTAGGAGGTACCAGTGCAGAACGAATGTTTTAGGCACTTCTTTTCCCCCTAAACTATCCGGTACTGGAATGAGCTAACTTGTGAAACTGTACAGATCCAGAATTTTATCGCATTCAAGAAATGCTTGAATGCTCAGCATTTGGATACAGTGTGCAGCCATATTACTACTTAATTTTTTGTTTTTTTTTTCGTTTGTAAGTTTGATGTCGTTTAATGCCTTTATGGCGCTACGACTAAGTCAAATAAATAAATAAATACTGCAGGACACGTTAAATTATTATTAAACAGTAAGTCTCCTAGATGCCACACTTAAAACGGATTTTTACCAAGGGATTGAGGAAATAGAACTTTGGGGCCATACTGGATGTGGAAGATCGAGAAAAATGGCGCTGCAAGGAATGTACGTTTAAGGATGAGTTCAAAGTGAATGTGGCGTTATGTTAGTTAGCCACCCCAGCCTAACGCAGCGTGTACAATCTTTATGGAAGTTAAAAGAGTTTTGCTACTTTCGTTAATTGTGTAGATGTCTTAGTATTCGTTTAGGTAAGTCATAGGCTGTAGAAAGAATAAGACCATTTGATTTTTTAAGAACGTAACTACGGTTCACTTAGGATTAGCACAATAATTGTTTTCACTCGAAGTAGGATAAATCAGCAGTGAAGATTCAGAGCGTTTTGCTTTAGTGCTCAACATCATCTGCATGTAAATGAAACCTGTGAGATGAGGTAGGTGTAAGTCAGGTGGAAAAGGGGAAGGGTGGTGGGATTCCGGTAACGGGTATTTTTTTGTCAAAACTATGTTTTTATTATAATTATTGTGTAAGTAATTATGCATTTTTAATGTGTTATTGTATGTTTGGTTCTTTACGTGCTTTCATTATGTGCTATTTTTCGGAACAAATAGTGAAAACAGGAATAATTTTTTTTTTGTAATTCCTGTTTGCATTTAACAATTATGAGTGGAGTTTTAATTGAAATATTTTACAAGGTCCAAATAATATTGTGCGTTGTGTTGACCAAAAATAATGTATCCATCTAAAACACTACAACTCATTCATTTTACTACTCAGTAAACTGCCCCCTTAAAATGTTGGTAACTTCACGTCGTTCCCGATTTAAAATATTTTGCCGCCTGAAACCGATGGTATATTTGCTTGTTTCACAACTTTAAAAAAATTACCATCTTAAATGTTAGTAACTTTCGCCATTTTGTAGCTTAAAATTGGTTCACATCTTAAAATGTTGCTGTCTTTGCTAGTTACCCCACATAAAAATTAATTGCTATCTTAAAATTTTCAAACTAGAACACAAACCATCTAACTGTGTGGACATCTAAAATTGCTGCCATCTTATACACTGTATAATTTGGCATGGCGTCTTAAACACCTAAACAACTTAAAATATTTGTTTCGCGTGTTTTCCATCTGATAATGAGATGCATCTTATATTTAACGGCATCTAAAATGAAACAAGTCTGAAATTAGGACGCGTCATAAACTGGTGTGGTCTTAAATCTTCAAAGCTCAGATCGATTG
>JAHWFP010180856.1:2598-17810 GCA_023313725.1 Lithobius niger | reverse complement strand
ATTTACATTAATAAATTCAACAAACGAACTTTGGCGTTTAAGAAAACAGTTACCTTTCACATCAAGAAAGTTCATTCAGGTGTGTTTCAACCTCCTAATATAAAAATGCAGCCGCAAGTTACAATTAGGCCTACAGTATGTTGTTTGCGCACAAACTCAACTAAACTTCCAGTTAAATCTCAACTAGATCGGCTCAACGGGAGCACTAGCAATTTAAGCAGAACTTTCACTTAAATTAAATTCTTTAAAATAAGTAAGATAGACATGGTGCTTTAGGAAGGGAACCACCCTGACGTTTTATGATTAACTAAGTTCAGAAACTGCCGATGTACGAAGTTAAAACATAAAAATTCAAGCTAGAGGTTAATTTAAATTGAACTAGTAATTTAGGTTTAAGGTCCTAAAGTAAAACTTTCAACTATAAACTACGCGAAAATACGAACAACAACCATAGTGCCCGGCATGGCAACAATCGGACGGCAACGTCACCACTCCCGATCGGCGTGACCACCTCCTAGATTGAGATCTGTGAGCTATGCTAACGACTGCCTCGTGGGGCTGGGTTTTTATGCCTGCTGTCGGACAGCCAGGTAGAGGGCAGGCGCGGCCCTGTAGGAGAGCGACCGGGGGGGGGGGGGGGGTCGACTGGGGCAGTGGAAGCTTGGGAGGTGGAGTGACTGGACCAAAACCGGCCAGGCTGTCACCCTGCGCGGACGGGCAGGGTAGCTTTACACTCTGAGTGGCCAGGCTATTGAATCCTGTGATCTGGTTGGAAGGGAATATTGGCAATGAGAAGAGCAAAGGGAATTGCCAACTTTTGTGAATTAAAGACCTTAAGAACTGAGTTTTGAACTCACAACGTGGTTACGCCTATAAATTAAAACTACGATATTAGGTATCGCAACTATTAAAGGAGAGGGGGGGACGAAGTGCTTGCACAGAATATCAATTTATTGGCTATGGAAAACAGATCTTATTACTGGATTGTTTTAATAGAAGGAAGATTCAGTTATAATTGCATTGGGATTTGTGGGTGGTCACCCTCGGCGATTTTCGTACTAATATTTACAAACAAAAACAAAAAGTGGTGTCCGGTAAAATTGCCGCAAAAGCTTTTAAATGTTGAGCACCATGGTTGTGTTTAAGAGGCAAGTTAAAATAGTAAAAGAGTAAATAATTAACGTAGTGAAAAATGCTAAAACGCATTTAAAGTTGGGGCATTAACTTTGCAGTGGCAGAACTTAATTATCATGGAAATTTTTCATATAATTGTGCGCGCTACAAATCAAATAAAAAATATCACATTGTACAAGTTCACATCCTATTTATGAGGTTAAGTACCTTTGCAAACGAAGCCCCTCCTATTCCACAACTAATCTAAGCTAGGTCGGCTTTATGCCTATAAAAATCGAAAAGAAATCATTACAAATGTACAAATGGGTTGGAGTTACGATGACCGGAAGTGTGTGCGTCGCGGCACAGTTTGGTGACTTTTTCTTAAGCTTGTAGTTGGAGAACCAGAAGGAAATTTTGAGTTCTGTTTTCGCAGAATGGAAGAATAAAGTTGTGGCTATTAAGAAATTCTATGATGGGTCAATTCGGATGGTAACTCCTGGAGATTCAGTGGTTTGAAGTTGGAGGCCGGACAAGTCAGGGGCGGGGAGGCACCAGACTTGGAGAAAAAAAATTAGAGTTCGTGAAAACGAAGTTTCCCGGAGGTTTTTTTGACAGCTGGAGTCCCGGTATCCTGTCCAAAAGGGTCTTGGCCAAAAAGCCCTTACAGCCCCCTGGCAGGAGATTTCATTTAGGGTTCCTCTTGAATCCGAAATGAAAGCCTAAATCAGAAAGTTAGTGCACACAGGTATGCAAAACACTCAGCTGCCAAGCCACTGTAATCTAAAGTTGCTAAATTACCTAAATTTGAGCAATCAGCAAACTAAATCGAGAAATACAACTTCTATGTAGCTTATCTTCCCTTAATACAAAGGCGAAGTCTAAAGGTTTGGGATACTTATTCCTATCCCGGGATCAGAACAAAGTTAAAGGTACACTTTTTACACAAAATTAAAATTACCATTTTATTTTTTTGGGGGACTGACGTTTTTGCGGTAAAGTTAACTTGAGTAAATCATAGTTACAAGTTATAAAAGGACACTATTTTTGCTTTTTGACCATAAGTTACAAAGTTAGGGGTTTTGCAATCGTTAAATGTTAAATGATATAGTCGCAACATTTAATGCTCTAACCAGTCAGCCGTTCACAGAAAGTTATTTTTTTTTATCTGGGAAAACCTAAAAAAAATACCCCTGGGTGCACTCCTCAGGACCTAGCTTGCGTTACGGATCGGAATAGAGAGTACTATAAGTGCATGTGCAACTATAAGCTCTATTTAAAGTTAACAGATTACCAAATGGAATGGTTTGAGGTTACCAAACAACTTCTTTACATGAAAATTTAAACACAGAACGGTTTTAAGATAAGTCCCATAACTTAAAAATACAAAATACAAGGCTGGGAGGTTTTATGGATAATAACGCAACAACCTTTTAACTAGAGTTAACCTTTTGCCCTCAGAGGTGAGACAGACTTTAAAGAAAGCCATTTCATAGAAAACTTAAAGAGGAGATAGCCAGGAACCACTAAACTCCCGTAGATATTCCTAATGAGTATTAATTACGTGTCGTATAATCTCTGTTAAAATCCTTCCACACAGGAAGGCTTTGATAATGACAGGGAGAATAACATTGGCACTTAAAATTTAGGTGTAAAGGTCCGAATTGGGAAAAGCTGACAGTTTCTTTGAGTGAGGTTGCCCTGACAACGTACCTCTTAACAATTAAAGAAAATTTACACCAAAAAAAGGTGAAAAGCAATTTTTTTGCTCCACCACTGGTTTAGTTTTTAATAAAAAAAAAAACTCAACTGTTTTTAAGTTAAACAAAATACCTAATCATGGTATCTGCATTTGTATGAGACTTTCCAGGTTTGTACAATGAAGTAGTCTTGAAGATTTAAGACAGTAAAGCAGTAAACACAATTTTCAAGTTTAGGTTAGGTGTTCCTAGATGGAGCCACATTTGTAGCTGCCTACCACTCACTACAGTTTAATACTTATGAAGAAAACTATTTGGTTAGGTTTTCAAGAAAAAAAAACTCAACATGGAGAAACATTACATGTTAGCCTACTTAGGTTAGTCTTGGTGGTTTACACAAGATTGCAAAAAAAAACTATTTTAGGAAAAACAAAACTACACAAGTTTCAGTTGTCAAGTTTGGAGACCTATTAAAAGTTTTACCTACTCCTAAACTGATAAAATCACATTATTTACTATGGTTAGGTTAGAATTTTAACCTTCGTTTTTACTGTGAACACCTATTTAGTTTGGGAGCTCTAACGCTCAACATTTCTACCCCCACTACAATAGATCTCAACAGTAAAACATCGGGTCCTAATTTTTAGGGATGTACACAAAAAACGTTGTTTAAGTGTTTAGACATCTGGCATACTGACTTAATTCAAATTAAACTCAGGGAAACTAATTCTACTGAGTTCTGGGTAGAAATCAAAACACTTACAGGGAAGCAAGTTTACTGCCGATGTCTAGTTGGACAGGTTTGCAAGTTTCTAACTCTAGGTTAGGGGTAGACTGGTTGCGTGCCGTAATCCAACTGGGGAAACTATATGTTCACTTCCGGTTTAACGGACACATTTAAACTCTGCTTAACATCACTGGTAGAAAAACTTCGTTTTATTTTACCATTAAGAGGTTTATTTCTCAAGTTTAGCCACTCTGAGAAGTTAGGGGACACACGTTTCACTACTGGCATAGCTAGAATCCTTTTGAGTTTACTACGCTCATTCATGTGTGGCTCGTGCGATCTTATCTGCTTTACGAGGGGATCAGCGCGTGCCACGCCTATCACTGGACTACTAATTGAGTCCCGGTTGACTGGCTCCTCACACATGAGCGAGCGGTAGACAACTTAGGTTTCAACTTACTAGGCTTGCTGGAATTTACAGCGGAGTTTTTACACGAGAAATTGGCAACAATTTCAGTAGGGGGACACGTTCCTGGCTTAGTTTTTAAGCTAGGTCTGCATAAATTGTTTAATTGTGTTATCCCATTTATGCCTAATACTACATCAAATACGGAACTAGTAGCCAATGAAACACAAGCTATGGTTTTTAGCACTTCACCACTGGTTAATTTTAAACTTAAATTTACCTGCTGCATTTTAACTTCTTGAGTGCTAAAAACAGTCTTGCATCTAATTACCTGTTTTAAACGCGGCCAATTTTTGGCGAGTTTAGCACTGACAAGATTGATTGTGCTAGCGGTATCGCATAAGAGTTTAGTTCTACGCTTACCGATAGTACAGTTTAAAGTACTGGGCTTTAAAATTTCTGTGGCATCTTTACCGACGATAAAGCATGCATTTGTGGATGCCGAAGCTTTGTTAAGTTCGGGGCAACGATTGCGGAGGTGCGAGGCCGAACCGCATTCAAAACACGTTCTAACATTAGGTCTCTATTGTTAGTATTTACATTGTCGGTCTTATCAGCGTTAGCATCTGGGCTAGTTGCGCTGTCACTGTTATTATTCTTAGTTCCAACCGGGTTAGCTATGGAGTTATGGTTTTGTTTACCATTTCTAGGGTTGGTAGAAGCTTTAGAAGCTTGACTACCTGAATGAGTGCTAGCTTGCACTTTGCCACTTTTGTTAGCAAGATCTGCAGAGATTTGCTGGTTGCGAGTAGTATACTCGTCGCACAACTTAGCTGCCTCGGCTAACGTACCAGTTTTAATCTGGTCCGGCAACCACTTTCGGAGGCGAGCAGGACAAGACTTGTAGAATTGTTCTAACATCAAATTTGACAATTTACCGTAATCACCATTAACACGTGCTAATGACACCCACTGTGAGAACAAAGTTTGAAGCTCAAACGCGTGTTCGTGAAAAGGTTGGTCTGGTTGTTTCTCTAAACTACGAAATGACGATTGAACCGACTCTTTTGTCTGCACAAACCTTTCAAGTAATTTAATTTTAACTTGGTCATAATCGTGAATTGCTACTGCGTCCATTTGGTCGCATACTTTTACCAAAATTTCACCGAACAGGGGTTGGAGTCCGACCACCCATTCCGACTTAGGAATTCTTTGAGTTTCTAACGTGCGTTCAAACATTTTTAAGTAAGAGTTAATTTCCGATTTCGGACCCCAGTTAATTAACAACCGTATAGCATCGGAAATTTTTCCGGGTCTAGGACCAGAAGTCACACTAGGCAAAACCTGAACTGGATTTGGATCACTATTGCCGTTAGCGGCTCTTAACCTGGCTAGCTCAATTTGTTTGTTGGCTAGCTCCAACTCACGGTCAAGTTTACGAATCTCTTGTGCCCTAGCGGCGTCGCTAGTCTGGGCGTTCGTGTCTCTTAACATTAAATCATGTGCCCGACTCTTGTCGGCCTCCTTGGCTGCATGATCTAGTTTCAATTGCTCAGCTTTTAAAAACTGTTCGTTCTCTTCAAGAGCGATTTCTTTCTTAGCCAGAGCGGCAGAATCTCTTTTCTCTATAGCACTAAGTAACTCATTAGTGAGATCGTTCAAAGTAATTTTTTGATCGTTATAGGCTACCTTTATAACCTTTACGGATTCATGACGGATTTCACAAACTGTTAAACCAACATTCAAACAAGCCTTTTTGAGGTCTTTGTAATGAATATGATCAATAATTTCTTCTAAGTCTTCCATGGTGAAAGTTTAGATTTAACTCGATTTCAGAAAAAAAAACGTTTAATTTTGAATCTTACTGTTTAAATTGCAGCCGCAAAATAAATCTTATGATAGTTGAACAGAGCGAGTATTTAAACACTTATCTAACAACCGAATCCAGTCAGGGACATAAAAAAATACACTCTTATATACCTAAGCACTCAGGTGGATAATTAAATACATAAAATGCATGAAACAAACACTCGGCTTGGCAACCGGAGCATACCCATATGCACTAACCTGATTTCTATGCACAATTGCTGTGCGGTCTGTCAATCCGTCTCCCACCGTAGATGGATCGTCTCAACACTGTAGTGGTCACACTTCCAGTTGAAATCTGAACACTTGCACTGATATCCAAGTTGTATGGTCCAGTTGTGGTCCTTCGGAGCGACGTTTCCGGTTAACGGCTGCCTTATCCGGGGTTTGCAGGGATCATCTGCCTTCTGAGGGCTTGCCTGACGTTTCACGGCTTGTGAAGTGAGGGTTGCCGCTCCCCGGCTCCAGCTGAATACGGGTTACTGATGGGCCTTTTGTTTGCTTAAGGCGGACATCTACTTCTTGTAACGTTTTTAGCGTGTTACAGACATCTCTCCCATTAATGGTAACAACGTGGTTGTCCATTGGTCCTTGGGGATTTTTTGATTGACCATTATTCTCTCAAAAATCTTTAAGAAACTGTTAATTTCTGTTTTGGGCGTCCACTTATTTACCAGTCGAACAACATCCACAACGTTACCTTGTTTTGGGGCTGGATTTGGTTGAGCTGTGGAGCGCCGTTAGCTCCGTTTGGAGCAGCGTTAACATTAACATTTGTAGCTTGTAGTCTTGCTAATTCAAGCTGTTTGTCGAGTTTAGCTAATTCTATAGCACTCATACGTTCTTTAATTAATGCTTCCTTTTCATTAATTATTATTTCTCGATCTCGAATTTGAGCTTCTTGATCCTTAAGGGCTAGTTCATGGGCACGTTTCTTGTCACCTTCTGATACTTCTAAGGCCCTTAATTTAAGCTCCTCCGATTTGAGAAAAAGCTCATTTTCTTTTACGGCTAGTTCTTTTTTTGCTAAAACAGTAGCCTCTCTCTTTTCGATATCGTTAGCTAATGCATCAGAGAGCTCAGTTAAATCAAGTTTTCCGTCTTCGAGGGCTGCTCGTAAGATTTGTAGTGATTCAGCTCTAGATTCACTTACAGTAAATCCTAAGTTTAAACAAGCCTTTTTGAGGTCTTTGTTTGACAAGTCATGAATGATTTCATCTAGTTCATTCATTTCCGACATTTTTACTTTTAACGTTAGACGGGGTCAAAATAAATCTTTTATATTTAAACCAAAATTAAATGCAGCCGCATATTAATTTGAATGTTAATTTTGGACAGAGCGAATTATTTAAAAAACTTCTCTACCAAATCCAGCAAGTTTATGCATAAAAATACACTTTCAAGGACCCCTAGCACTCTGGTATGTGAATAGCTAAAATACATACAACATAAAACAAAATAAAATAATACATAGCTCTTAACTACAATACTCGGCTTGGCGGCCACTTAGCATATCCTATGCACACTTACCCTTTTGCACACAATCGCTGTGTTGTCAGTCAAGTCCTTCCTGTTCCACCGTAGTACCTGAAGCTTTGCACTGAACTGTTGAATATGAACGTCCTGGGGCGGTCTATTCTACTGGGGTTTTGGGTTGGCAACTCAAGGTCTACTGCTATGATGTGACGGAGCACCTGCTTCCTGGGCGGACGGCTTCTCACACAAACTGGGGTACTGGGACGTCTCACATTGGCGAACATCACGGGATACTGAAGCGGAAACTGTTGCTTCCTGGCGCCGGCAGTTGTTGTGGCTGCTGGGCGGTGTTTTGTATGGATTTTGACTGCAGTAGGACTTCTGCTTCGTGATCGTAGATTACGGGATCACAGGCATCTACTTCGTGGCCTTAGTGACGGGACCACAGACATCTAGTTGGAAGTGGCTTGCATCCTTCTAGAAACTTGGCATGGTAGTATGGCAGGGGGCAAACGCTTGTAGGGAACAGCACCTGTTGATCCCACCACTGCCACCAAGTTGTAGCGGCGGACGCTACGACGGCTGAGGTGCTTGTAGCGCCTCCGACATTGTAAACGCAGGCCGCCGAAAAAACTTCGTTTTTACAACGAACAATTTTTTTCTTGAGCGCTTCAAACCTCAAAAAGACCTCGGTCCTTAACCCTCAGCCAAATTTTTAATGGACAAAAACGGCCCATCTTGCAACTGTTTAATAGACCAACACATTATCTAAGTCTTCGGGAAGCCCGATCTCAAGAATTCCATCCAGAACTTTCATTATCGTCATTTCTGTGAATAGTAATTGTAATGAACTCATTTGAATTTGTTTATTCCTCCTGCTTTTTTAAACAAGGATGCACTACACTGCATTAGTAATTCGACGTGTTGTATGGCAGAATAAAGAAAAATGTGTAATTGGTGTATGCAGTTGTAACGGCAGACATACCAACAGGACACTACTAAAAAATCTGAATGCGCGGTGTACTGAAGAATATCTACTATATTGCTCATTATATTAAAAATAATTGTCTCGTAACTTTTGCTACTACTATACGGCAAATGAGCCAGAATCTTGTGCGCGACGATGCAATCACTGACCAGATAGGTTTTCATCGGACGCTGATATTGGTTTTATTACAAAAAAACAAACTGAAAGCTTCGTTGTTTTACAGTTTTCCGTTCCCTTGTTCTTGTTCATCAGACGTTTAGATTTTTAAAATCTTCGAACACCATATTTTCAGTAAATTTAGCAAGTAAATTTTTTTTTTTGGGGGGGGGGGGAGTAGGAGAAATCATATTGCGCTGAGGGTACGTGAGGTTGACTTTGACTACTTTAAATTTATTTACACTTTTAGGTGTATTAACAAAAGTTAAAATATTCACACGAAAATTGTGACAAATTCCACACTGAATATAACACTGATATTTCATGTGGCCAATTTTTGTTAGGTTAATCAATACAAAGTACTTGTTTTACTAGCATTTTATAATTATCTTCATTATTATTATTTGTAATTTTAAATCTGTTGGTAAAACTAATATCGAACCAATAAAACTTGTGTGAGTCTTCCTGTTACGGATTTTAAAAAAAATCGGAGAATCAGAGGCAAGGAGGAATGCTGTATGGTTTGCTACTTCGAAGCAATGAAATAATTTTTTTAAATTCGGAAACTCTACTTCGAAAGTTAATCCAACGATTTGCGTTGTTTGTAATTTTCGACAGACACTCTTCCTTCCTGTTTGGTGTGGAATAACGCCGTCAGTCTTCGTAAGCTTTCTCTACTTGTCGTTATTTTCTACTTGGCCTACATCAGATTGAACGTTGCATCTTTTTGAATTCTGCTCGTCTGACCACTGATCTTTATGGTCGCAAGTGGCGTGAGAGTGGAGCGCGCTTTTCCCCATTTTTCTTGTAGTTGCGATTGGAGTTTTGGGTGAACCAAATGGTGGATAAAGGGGTGGGAGGGCTGCTGGAGATTCACAAGATTTGCTTTCTGGTTTTCCAGGACTTTGATGGTAATTGATTCCAGCGCTCTCAGATGGTAGTCTCTGCTGGAGTTTGACACTATCATTGTGGTGGTCTCTTTCCAGCTTACGGTGTGATTAGTGGCCTCGCAATGATTGGCTATACCGTTCTTAGTGTTCAGTGAGTTGGGTAACTGAGATGTGGTCCAAAACTCTTACATTCGTCTGGTTGGTTGTTTACTAGATGGTGTGTCATCCTCAGGCCCTTTGTCCTTAGTTGAGTCTTTGTTGACATCATCTTTCTTTTTGTTTTTACTTCTGGTGTTGTATTTGTGGATAGGGTTTGCTGAGGGATCAGTTGGGTTTATTCTAACATGTGGTGCATCATTCTCCCGGTGTGCTAGGTGTTCAATGGATTGCTGTGCTTCATTTACTCCTTTACAGCTGGCGCGTAGCTTCTGGAGTAGCATTGAAAATTATGTTTATTCAGGATTCTGATCGTTTCAGAAACATTTCTGACGTAAGTGAGTCCGACTCTCAGTGGTACGTTAAGTTGTTTTTTATAACTAGTCTGGGCGCTGCGTTCTTGTGTGAGGAATATTCTGCCCTTCCCTCCATGGCCAGTCCGCCACTGTAAAAATGACAATTTTAACTTGTTAAAATTAGTTTTTACTATCATAAAAATACTTACCTCCAGTCTACATGCTAAATTCGTTTAATTTTGCTTTTCCCATGCTCAACCACCCATAAATCCTGAATTTATGAATTTCAACGTCAGTTGCCCTCTTTTCCCGCTAGGCGCGCTACCAGCGCTGGCGCTGCCGCCGCCTGCCTCGTGGGGAAAACCCCATTCGCTTTTTGAACCTTTCTTGTTCGTTAGCGGGGAGGCAGGGCGGGTTCTACTGGAGGTAAGTATTTTTATGATAGTAAAAACTAATTTTAACAAGTTAAAATTGTCATTTCTTACTATCTGCAAAATACTTACCTCCAGTCTACATGCTGACTTTGTCGGAAAGGCGGCGGGCAACTAACAAAAAAGGGTTAAGTACAAAGTAAAAATTCCACTAAGTCCAACAACCTCAAACCGTCAACTCACCTCAATGTGTTGTCTTGATGTTCGAGTCTCCTCCCCCTCTCGTTCTTTGGTTTTCGGCGTTATGGTTTTTTCTGCCTGCCGAAAGTATGTGATATGGCTTTCCTCTGGTGTGCGTTTCTCTCTCGTGTCCGCAATTCTCTAGAGCGCACTGCCAATATCCTTTCCACCTGCGTTCGTCTGTCACTGATTGGTCTTCCGCACTGTCGTCTGCCGGTTTTGTGTTGACCCGGCGACCACGTGCTGTTTGACGACGTCACGTCCACTCTCACCACAGGTTTCCCTCAGATAATGCTTAATGAAGGTGTTCCTGCTCCTCCACGATCCCGCTGCCACAACTTCGTCTAACGGGGTCCCGCAGCCGTATGCCCATGAGGCCGATAGTGCCCTGAGTTCATGTGCCCGAATCGCACTCGGGACGTCCGGGTGTTCCGGGCTCAGTTCATACGCCCTCTTGATCACCTGGCATATCCAGCTTCCAAGCTTAAAGGGGGTTACCCGATTGTTTAATACTTCGCCTGAAGCCGAGTCCACGTCGAGAAACAGCGGTGTGTATCCCGTTCCTTGTCTCACTTTCTGTATTGATGTCGAAGTCTTGTCAATGTAGTATCGGAGCGCTCTTATTGGACATTGTGGTTCGCTGCTCCGTTCTCCAGACTTCTTCTTCCCCAAGGCGAGGATCACAACAGGTTTCTGTGCGACGTCTGGCCTGGAATTTTTCGCCTGGAAACAAGCCGGGAAGACCAGGGAGACTGAGGACCAGTCCCTGGCGAAACGAAGGAAACCATCGTCTCTAGCGAAGGCTGCCAACTCGCTTTGGCGTGCTGCCGACGCCAGTGCCACTAAAAACACCGTCTTCTGAGTAAGTAGCATCGCATTTGCACCATGGAGTGGCTCATAAGGCGGTTTTGTTAAACTATCCAACACAAGAGGGAGATTCCATGTAGGGAACAACTTCTTCGTCCTCGGTCTCGCTTTTTCGAATGAGGATATCATTTGCGAGATCCTGGGGTCCGTCCCGACGGACGACTTGCCTAAGCAGGTCAGTACGGAGTTTACTGCTGCCCGATAGCCCTTGATGGAAGTTGGGGAAAGGCCTTTTTGAAACAGTTCTTCCAGGAATTGCGACCATGTCACCACCGGGGGGTCACATGGGTCACAGCCTTGTTCAGTCGCCCACTTGAACCATCGTCTCCATTTGCTTTCATACATCTTAACTGTCGAGCTCCGGACGCACTGTAGGAGTCTGTTCGTGACTCCCTCTGAGAAACCTTCACGCGTCAGGTGTCCCCGTAAAGTCTCCACCCGTGAAGATGAAGCACCTCCGGGGACGGGTGGATCGTCCTCCCGCGGTTTTGGGACAGGAATCGGGGGGTTAATGGTAGACGAATCGGATCTTCTTTCGCCAGTTCTAGTAGGTCTGGGAACCACGTCGCGGCTGGCCACAACGGTGCAACAAGAATGTATGAACCTGAATCCTCTCTGATCTTGTTCAGAACGAGTTGGAGAAGGCAGAAAGGTGGGAACGCGTATGCATCCATCCCTTTCCATGGAATGGAAAAAGCATCTGTCGCCCATGCTAGATGGTCCGGGAAGGGGGACACAAAGTTCCTCAATTGCGAGTTGTTTCTTGTCGCGAACAGGTCGACCATCGGGGTTCCCCATGTTGCAAATAGACCACGACACACATTTGGGTCGAGCTGCCATTCCGTCGTTGGCATTTCGTTCTTCCTGGAGAGCTCGTCGGCCCATACATTGAGCCTCCCCGGGATGTGTCTGGGTATCAGAGTGATCCTGAAGTCCTCGCAGAGTTGCATTAGTAGCGACGTTTCTTGCATTAAGGTTTTGGAGTGTGTCCCCCCTCCCCGACGGATGTAGGCTACAGCCGTAGAGTTGTCGGACATCACACCGATGTTCATTCCCGAGATTTCCTTTTTCCAACAGTGAACTGCGTTCCTGACAGCTCTCAATTCTAACACGTTGATGTGTAGACCGCTTTCCGCTGTCGTCCAAATTCCTGCCTCCGTCCAATCTCCCAGATGGGCTCCCCACCCTGTGGATGACGCATCCGAGAAGAAGAGTAACTCCGGACGTTCTTCCTTCAAAAGCACACCCACCTGGAGGTTTTCCGTTGACATCCACCATGTCATGTCTGGAAAGTCGTGAAGAAGTATCACGTCGTTCCAAGACTGCCTTGGGTTCCATTCTTCTTTTCTGAACCAGTGGATGGGTTTCACTCTCCACCGGCCCAGTGGTACCAATGTTGCATTGGAATCTAACATACCGATTGTCGATGCGAGTTCCTTTGCTGACGTCTCTGTCCTGGCGTGGAGGTTCCGTAGTGAGGCTACTGTTTTCTCCACTCTCTCTTGTGAGGGCCGGACCTTGCACGTTACCAAGTTGAAATCTACCCCGAGGAACACGAACAATTGGCTGGGGGTAAGTCTTGACTTTTCCCAGTTTATCCCCAGTCCGAGAGTACGAAACAACTGTATGCACCTGTTCATCTGGATTATAAGCATGTTTGGTGACAGGTGGCGGAGTAGCCAATCGTCCAAGTACGCGTGTACTTTTATCATCTCCTGGTGGAGTGTCGCGAGAACAGGACGCAGGATCCGGGTGAAAACTTGCGGCGCTGTAGACAACCCGAATGGTAGGGTTGTAAATTGAAACGATGTTCCTTCGCACAAGAACCTGAAGAGGTGACGAACTGCGGGGTGTAGCGGGACGTGGAGGTACGCGTCTTCGAGGTCTAGAGAGACAGTGTATTCCTTGCTCCGTAGTGCCTCGCGAATCCTCCCGATTGTCTCCATCTTGAATTTCTCTTTCTGTATATGGCGATTCAGCAGACGAAGGTTGAAAATCAGCCGGGTCCCCCCCCCCTTCTTCGGGATGACCCTCACCGGGCTCCAGAAACCTTTGGAACCTGGTGGAGACTTCTCGATCGCCCCCTTCTGAAGAAGCTTCTCCACTTCCATGCGAAGTTCCGGGGTCTTGACGGTCTGACACGCCATCCCAGGTGCCTTGTCGGAGAGCTTTGGTGACGACATTAGTAGGGGGGGGGGGTGATACCCGAACTTGATTGTTTCCAAGATGAATGCATCGTCCGTAATCAGTTCCCAGTCGCTGAGGTGTTTCGCCAGTCTCCCCCCCACCTGACAGTGAATGGGGAGAGACTGCCCGGGGTGGGCGTCAAGGTTTGCTGTTGGCTCTCCTCCCTCTTCCTCGGGATGCGCCTCTACCTCTCTGTTGTCCTCTGCCTCTCTGTTGACCGGGATTGTCCCGAAAGGGCTGTAGGTCCGTTCTCCTCTCTCCTCTCCCAAATCTCCTCCCCTTACCATCTTGGGGGTAGGGCGGGTAGTTGGAAAAAATCCTGCTTGAAGGCCTGGTCCTAATCCGACTCCCTCTGGCACCCGAGGTCCCCGCTTGAGGTGGTCTGGTCTTCTCTTTCAGTTCTGGGGCTAGTTGAAGGAGTTTTCCTCCGAACACCTCCGTCGACCCGTGTATTGGCGTCAACCTTAACTGGCCGGCAACGTCCGTGGGGATGTTTGACGCAGTTTCGAGTAGCGCATCCCTCTTCCGAAAAACCGAGTTTAAAAGGAGCCGCGACGACCAGTTCAGGCTGTCCCGTTGAAACGACGAGGCCCGTTTCATCATGTGAAGGCACTCCTTAACAGTTTGATTTTCCCTGAGAGAGGGTACTTCAGCCACGAGGCTCTTGAGTGCTGCCGTAGACGCGGAGTAGGCAAGTTCCGCATGCGAGTTAGCGCGAATGCTGCAACGTAGTAGAATCTCATCCTCGTCGAATTGCTGCATTGGTGTGCGGATGAACTGTGGGGTCCGGATGGTAGAGTCCAACTCAAGGCTCATTTTCTCTGGGAAGTACTCCGCCTCAGGCAAGGTAGAATACCGCTTCTTGGATGGGGCACCTTTTCCCGTTGATCTGAAGAAAAATTTCGTCATAGCCGGGTCGTGGGGGGGGAGAGGCTTCGAAATCGAAATTGGCTGTCCGCTCTTCCGCGTGAGAGATTCCGCGTTGAGTAACTGGCGGAACCCAACCGCCGACTGAGGAAGGTGAAGGGGTGGGTCCTTGGTCGCCCCCGAATTTGCGAACGTTTCGAGAGGCGGGTCGTCCAGATTAATTTCCACTGGTGTCGCTTCCTTGCAGAACCTGGTCTCCTTAAGGTGCTTGAATACGAAGCCAGCAAACTGTTTCCAATGGATGAGCCCAGGCCCTTCCTCGAAGGGGTCGTCGTTGTCGGTCGATTCCGAAGTGGGGGGGGGGCGTGATGCGACCGATTCCCGCCACTGTTTTTCTTGATCACGTTGTTCATCCCCAAAGCTTCTCTCTTCCATGAACACACTATCCTCATTGAACACCACCTTTCTCCGTTTTGCCTCCGGCGACAGGGAACCACGATCGCATTCCCGTTTGCGTGTAGCAGAATCACTCCTAGCAAGGTGGTCTTGGTAGTAGAACTGGTCATCCTCATAATCGTCTTCCCCTTCTTCCTCATAAAATTCCTGTTCCCTGACAAGTGGCAGAACCGCTCTAACCGGTGAAAATTGGTGATCTGTGGATGTTCGGGGATGTCCGGGAAAATCCGGGGATGGCCGGCGATGTCCGGAGAAGCCTGGTGAAAAATCGTGAATAGGCGAACTGCGATCCTTTTCGCTGTACATAGGCTGACGTCGGGTTGGTAGATGTTCGCGAGGTCCCTGATCAGCACGAACTGCATGTGAGCTGCGATCCGCCCGTGAACTGCGATCGATGTGCGGTCTGCGATCGCCGTGCGAACTGCGATCGCCGTGCGAACTGCGATCGCC
>JAHWFP010180854.1:6994-18070 GCA_023313725.1 Lithobius niger | reverse complement strand
ATTTTCTTCATAAAATAGCGTGATTTGTCACTTTTAGGGTGATTTCGCACGTAAACCTTAGTTCCTACCTCAAATTCTTTACCCGTTTTATGTTTATCCGTCTTTGCAGCACGATGTAATTTAGCTGCTTGACGCTTGCGTACTGCTCTCCTAACTATCGCACGCATGCGTGAAGTTAAGTTTAAGATGTGTAATGGGTAATTAACTTCGTCCGTGTGTTCTCTACCGACAGGGGCTTCGGGCATTCGTAACTCCCTTCCTGTTGCTAACATACTTGGGGTGAAACCCGTCGCCGAATCCGTTGCTGAATTTAATGCTAACTGTAGTTGTTTCAAACGCAAATCCCAATTTCTATGACCCGACTTTTCGTCTTGCACGTAAATTGCTAGCGTTTTTGTTAACTCTTTCATCCATCGCTCAGCTAGGTTGGCCTTAGGTGAATAGACTGACAGAAATCTTGCTTTGATACGCCACTGTAGGCATAAATTCTTCATTATTTGCCCCCTCAAATTATTGGAGCTGTCGGAAAAAATTTCCGCTGGTACGCCATGTCGTGAAAACACTTCATCAATGAGTGCCTTTGCTATAGTTTTAGCTTCAGCGTTCCTTAGGGGAATTAACTCAACCCAATGACTCCACTTATCAAGCATCACTAGGATGTAAGTAAACCCATTTGTACTCCGTACCAGTGGGCCTTTCAGGTCAAATACAATACTCTCCCATGCTTCCTTTTCCGTTACTATCATCGTTTTAGCCTTCTTACGAGTCTGCTGCGCCTTATGGACCTCACAAACCTTACATGTCCTTACGTAATTAGAAATCAACTTTGTAGCGCTCAACCAAGTGTACAAATAAAATATACGTTTTATCGTCTTGTAAACACCCATATGAGGACCTGCAAACGTATCGTGTACTAGCTGAATGATTTTCTTTTGCAGCGAACGGGGCACCAAAATTTTCAAATTTGGCGCATCTACAACATCTTTATTTACATCCACATAAATTATTCCGTCACTCACAATTGACTTTGGCTGGTATTTCAACACAAATCTATGAACCGAAGGTGACTCATACTTTATTTCCTTCGTTTCTCCCTCCAAAGCTAACTTTAATGCCAACGTGTATTTATCTTTTAACGTTTCTGCTCTAATCTGATCAAGCGAAATCTGTTCAATATCCAACTGATTACACAAACAATCGTTGTTAAATACATAACAATTCTGACCCGTTCGTTCATCCATAGCCGGTATCAAGATTGGATTAGTGATAGGAGTAAAGTCTCTCTCAGATTCGTATCGTCTAGACAATACATCCGCGATGCGATTCTGTGACCCTGGGACGAAGCAGATCTTAGCGTCCAACTGAGATAACTCCACAAGCCACTTTGCTAAGCGTCCCGTGGGTGCGCTTACCTTGCTTAAAACCGAAAGTGCCTTATGGTCGCTGAAAATTGTTATCACACCCCCTTCTATGTATCTACGCCACTTACGCACCGCCCAAATAATACTCATCAATTCCTTTTCACTATTAGAAAATCTCTGTTCAGCAACTGTCAAACGTCTAGAGATTATATCTATGGTTTTCTTCTCCTTAGTGAGTGGATCGACCTGATATAATATCGCTCCAGCCCACGAGAAGGATGCGTCTGCCATAATTATCCAAGGCTGATTGTAATCAGGCGCTGCTAACAAGGGAGCGTCTACCAACATTTTCTTAATTTTCTGGTAAGCTTGTTCCTGCTTTGCCTCCCAGACAAATTTCGGAGTTTTACCTCTTAGTACCGAAAATAGAGGCGCTGCAATAGCCGAATATGACAACACAAATCTACGGAAAAAACCCGCCAAACCGAGAAATTTTCGGAGCTCATTAATGCTTTTGGGGCGCGGCCAATTCTCTAGAATTTCTTTCTTACTAGGGTTCGGCAAAACCCCCTTACTCGTAACCTTATAACCTAATAGGGTTATCTCTTTCTTACAAAAGTCTGTCTTCTTTATGTTTATTTTGAATCCTTCACGACCCAAAATCGTTAGGGTGTCTTCGATCGCCGTCAAATGCAACCGGAATTCAAATGCAACCGGCGAGCATTCGCGAAACTGAGGCACAGAAGAACGCTGGTGCTTGCTTGATACCAAACATAATTTTGAGAGGAGTAAAATTTCCGAACGGGGTGCAAAAAGATGACACCTCACCTGCTCGTTTCGTCACTCCTACTTGCCAGTATGCTTCGGTCAGATCAAAAAGAGTAAGGTACTTGCTCTTAGGGCACCTCTGCACCATATCCTCAATTCTAGGGGTTGGAAAGTTTTGCATCTTGCTTATTTCGTTCAATTTATTGTATGCGATCACAAAACGCGTGGTGTTATTCTTCTTGGGAATGATAAACGCCGGAAAACACCATGCACTCGTGCTGGGGACGATAACCCCAAGCTCTAGCATCCGATCTACATGCTGACGTAATTGCAACTCTTTAAACTTTGAAACTGGATAGGGTTTCAACGCGATTGGTGGGTGATCGCCAACATCAATATCCATAACTGGGCTTATTAAACCAATTCTCGAACTGAACACAAATCTATATTTCATTAATACCTTGAACAACTGTTCTTTTTCGTCATCTGTCAAAACGTCACTCTCATTTACTTTATTACGAATGTCTTGCTCTGTGGCACAAAACTCATCTGGCTCTATGGGTGTAGCAGTTGCCTGGGACTGATGGACTTCGCCCATACCCGGTTCCCTATTCAGTTTGTAGATTTTCGAAGGTTTATCCTGCCAAAACCAAGTGTTCGACGCGAAATTTGGCTGTAAACCCGTTGACTGCTGAAAATCTACGCCAAGGATTACTGGCTGGATTGTGTTTTCCATCAAGATCATTGGAAAAGTTACAGTTCGTTGCGCAATCTGAAACGTAACCAATACGAAACCCGGACACTCAACGGAACGAGTATCGGCAACTCTAACCCGAAAAGGACGTTGCGTAAATTCACAACCCATTTTTAGCAAGTCATCCTTTAGTGAAATATTTACGTAAGACATCGTACTCCCACTATCGAGTATGGCGTCTGCATATTCTTTACCGAATTTAAGTGAAAAATATGCACACGGTGCTGATGTAGGCTCAACAAGATCGCCTAGACAATTTCTGTTAGGAATTGGTCGGTTTTGAAAAGAAGACACGCCATTTCCAGCTTCACCGACTAAAACTGGATGGCTTTCGGGTTTTTTGGCACGAATTCCTGTGCATCGGAATCCAACTCATTTTCATGAAGTTGTGCAATAGTGCTTCTATTTGGAGGACGACCAATAGTGGGATTTATACGACAATTTTGTGTTTCGTGCGACGAATTCTTACACTTTGAGCACCAAATTCCCTGAGCACGACTACCACTATCGTTATTACTACTACGACCACGGCTGTTAAAAAAAGTTCGTCCATTTCTGCGGCCATTGCTACTATTTGAATTATCGTTATTGCTGCCGTTTTTCCGAACTGCAATCTGATTTTGTTGGTGATTTGACCTATTAGGGCAGAATTTAGAAGTCCAAGTGTACTTTGCATCATATTTAGGCAAGAAACTAGTGCTGTTATTCCCATAACTTCTACCACGATTTCTACCATTTCTAGTGTTACCAACGTTTGAAACTCCAGTTTGGATTGGATTAACCTGTCTCCTTTGAATCATATTTTCCAAGAAAAGACCTTGCATTTTAAAATCTATCGAGGAAGTGAATTTTCTTGACATCATAGGCATGTGATAAGTCGAATTCAGTGTTTCCAAAAGAGCCTCAATTTGATCAAAATCACTGACTCTAGCACCTGTGTTTTGTAAAATATCTGTGCATTTATTAAAATGTTTAATGAAACTTTCATTTTCTTGCATTCTCATAGTTCTAACCTTAGCAATTAGGTTATACCCATGTGACTGTACTTCAAACTTAGCCAAAAACAAGGTTTTAAAATTCTCCCAACTAGAAAAAGGTTCATTTGCCAAAAACCAGTCAACAGCATCCCCTGTTAACCATGATGCAACAGTTTGGTGGATAAATAATTTCTCATCAATCTTCCTAACCTTTAGAATTCTTTCCAATTTCATAATAAAAGCTGAGGGGAAAATTTTATCATTCAACCCATTAAATTCTCCAATTTTCAAAGCTTCCATTTTAGGCAAAGGAATTGACATTTCAACAGCTCTTTGGTAATTATTCTGTGATGAACAGCTAACAACATTTGAACTACTACCAACTAGATTACTGCTAGGTGTCATAACAGATGAACTGAAAACATTAGTTGTTGAAGTTAATGGTGGCTTAGGTGCAAAACTTGAAGCAGGCCTACTTGAAGAATTTGTACCTCCCCATAAAAAATTAACTACTGAATCCAGTTTAGCACTCAAATCCAAGATGGCAGTGTCAGTAGAATTACTAGCTGAAAAAGGTTGGCTAAAATAATTTGGCACATGAGTAGGCATCTGAGTTGTTACTTGGCTTGGTCCAGGCAAGGGTGCAGAATAATTTGGCATTGAAGATACAGTTACCGAAGGCTTTCCAAGCATTTGGAACACAGGGTCGTTTGGTAAAATAGAACACGTTTGAACCTGTCCAGAAGGGTCAGTCCATGTTATGGTTACTGGAATAAGTTGCTGCTGCTGCAAACTAGCAGTAGTTGTTACTGAAGTTACACAAGCAGGAGGAAAAGGAGGTGGAAAAGGCAAATTCACATTTGAAGGCATGCATGGTACAAATGGAACACCTCCTGTAACACTAGTATTACTTGCAACTGGTGAAAATAATTGTCCAACATTTGGTAAAGTCAATGTAGGGCTTGACACACTAACATTTAGGCTTGCTGAAGTAGAACCTAGACTCACATTAGGTGTCACTTGAACATTAGGGCTAGCTGGAGGAAACTGAGCTGCTAATCTTGATGGAGTACCCCCTAATGGTGTTTGCACAACTTGTGGAATAATAGGGGAAGTCATTTTAGCTGCTTGTTCCCTTCTAGACCTTTTCCCTATTTTATTAGGGTCCCAACTTAAACTCCAAGAGTCAGGGTCTAAATCTGGCTTAGATTTAGTAGACCTTGGCATAAAATCACACAATTCTGAAAGTCTTAGGCCTATAGGCTATGAAAGTTACGTCCAGGCTAAAATTTTGTAGCCTACACAAATCAAAGGTAATCAGGATAGTTCCAGCAAAGATAAAAGTCAAAAAGCACTAGCCTACATAGGCCCACACAAAATCTTCCAATAAAATAAAAGCACTGACTGATCCAAACTAAACTCCACCGCAATATAAAAAGTTATTGCTATCTCAACACAGCTCACAATACTCACAACTACTCAGGTTGTCTCTTGGTTACTCACTGAAGGCTGGGGTCTAAGGTGAAAATGGAACACCCAAGATGGCTGCCGGCATTCCAAAAAGGCTTCTTGATGAAAATGGGTCCTTTCCTAGGTGAAAAATGGACGGCCGATGCACCACTTGTGCAACCCCGCTATGCCCGGTACAAGGAAGAACGCCAGAAGGATGGTAAATTCAGGGTTTATTCCAGGGCCACGCGGTCTGCCCTCAGGAGATGTTGTCCAATGGTTCAAGGATGCTCTGATCAGGGCTACTAGCAGAGTGGCACACTTCAGGAAGAGTTCTTAGCTGGTTAGGGACTAGCTCCCAGAGTGAGGCTGCAAAGGGGCTGCAAGGCCTTAAGTACCTAGAGCTGCAGCCAGTACCTGCCACTGGTGGTGCAAGGTACTTCCTGTACTATATCCTGGTATCCCATGATCCATCTCTGCTAGCAGCTACCCCTAGGGGCAGGCAAGGCCAGAGCCATCCAGACCACTGATCCCCAGGGACTGGACCATACATCAAAGTACATAGCATTACTGGAATACATCAATAAAGATACAGAGTGTACAGAATAGTTAATATGGAGCCATAGCATCAAGGTAAAGAGGCCCACTAAGGCCCTAGCTTAAAGAGTACGAGGAAGCTGTGGAAACCGTCGTTGCAACGTTCGAGTCGGATATTCAAGTTACTGTCCTCAAATAAAATATTTATATGCCATCTTTTTTTATCTATTAAAGGCCTATGGTACTAACTAATGACACTAAAAATGACATATCGTAGTATCATAGGCCAATTTTTTGTAATTGACAAGAGTATGGTTTATGAGGCTACTTATCTCGTTCATGATTATTTTCTTTCGAACCGGATTTTCGGGTAGTAGTAGGCAGTACAATCACTACAATTAGTCGCTTTACCTGTCAGAGGGGTAAGAGGTGGAACTTACCCCAAGAGGGTTGAGAGCCCATGTTAGGGGTTTTGGTGTTTAATAAGGAAAGGGTAGTAGTTAAGTGCTTCTAGATACTTTATTTTAGATTTGGTCTAACATTCACAGCAGCCTCCTTTGTTGCTTTTGTTCCTGCTCGTCTTGCATTGTTTCATTCTTTAATTGTTATAACTGCTTTTTTTCTTGCTATTCCATGGAAAATGGCTTGGTTTACTATACCCAGTGCTCTCAATTGACCAGTAGGCCAAATTCTCTCCTTGGTGTCGCATTAACCTGGTCAAGTGATGTCATAACACCTTACTACGATTGTCTGCCTGTTTACTGGAATTAGGTAAAAACTTTTAGACTTTTCTGGTGTGTGATCCAGGGAAGAAAATGCTCTAACTTTTAAACTCTAACACTAAGCCTTGCCGCATCCAAGGCCTCCAAACTTGATTCTGGGTCCAAAGACGGCTATGACCATATGTGGTTAAATAAATGTGTGACATCTGGTACTTCAACCGTTGTTTTTTCTTCCACAAGCTTCGCTTCCCATGAGACGGCCTCTAGAGAGTTTGGGCCAGGCGAGTGTGGGGGTAGGATAATTTTTTCCCTTTTCTGTGACGAGGTTCGTGGTTCGTCCACCACGCTAGGTTACCCCTGGCAGCATCATCTCACATGTGGTAGCAGAGCGAAGTGGGAATAAACAAGCTGTGTGGGAAGGAAATAGGCCGTCTGGCTTTCCATTTGTGTGTAGAAAATAGTAGTGACCAAGACACGTACCTTTTACAATACTGTTTATACGCTGTCAAATGCAGTCCTAAATACAATAACTTCGGGTATCCCTACTCTGACCAGGCTACAGGGGAGCTCCACAAAAGACCGAGGAGATTTTGCCGATGCAATAGACACTAGCCCCGAACTCTACAGGAGTATCTTAGGTATGCTGCCCAAAATAGACAGCATAAAGAAAACACCAGGAGCTCTTGTGAAGATGTAATTACTATTAACCCAGTCCAATGTGTTACTACTAGAGAATGACATAAGAAGCCGGTGCCACCCCAACAACCCTTTAAACCAAACAAGAAACCTCGTAGTAAGGGGCCGGGCGTCACAGGTCTGGGGGAGTGTTACACCAACAAAGATAGAACTTCGATGCTACACGGGTCTTTAGGAGACGTGAAATTAACAGAACGGCACCCAGGAAAAACCCTGACACCCAAGAAGGAGGAAACTGCGGTGACGAGACCTAACCTAATAGACCATAATCCACCCGCACGAACTGGTATCATACCTACATTCATTTTGTACAAGGATTCGAGGGATATAGTACCAAAACGGTCACGTAAGGTGGACCCAACTGATCTACCCCAACAGACCCCCCCAGATTAGGGGGAGGCATGACTACTCAAAAATCCCAACAAATATGTTTGCCCAACGGCGAAGGTGACTTAGCATGGGGATACACGATGGTGCCCCTCATTCAGCGCATTTGCTCTATGTATCGACGAGGGTTGACGCAACCAATCACCAGTTGCGCTTGGTACCCGTCGACCTTTCATATCCTGTGGTCCTGGGTCTGATGACTTTGGCTGTGGACTTCAATATCAAGCCTGTATTACAATGATTACTAATTACCACCTTGTAACAATTGTAACCTATACTGTATGCTTTTCTACGGCCATTGTTGTCATTGCCTGGGACGTGTGGCACGATTGGTCTCATGGTTACCATTTTGATACTTGCCGAACTAAGATGTCTTCCTCGGCGAGTCTTTCGGCTAGTCCATTAGAATTCTTACCATTTTCCCCGGACTAATTGTACCCCAAGCCTTCTTCATGTCTTGGCCTTTGCTGGCTGCCGTCCCTGGCTACATGGCGGGCGAGCTACATGATCATTAAAACCTGAACCGCTAAAGATGGAGTCAGCCCATTTCTTCCTTAGGCCTAAGCACCATTCTTTCCATCTCCCAATGTGTCGGCCAGTTTCACCACTTACCATCCGTCGACACATCTATTGTCTCTATGTACTTTATGTGAATTGTGAATTGCTTCTCTGTGATGCATTGAGGGACTACGTGACCTATTACGGTAGCTCATACGAACTCTCGATGATAATGATCTCTTTAGGTTAAGTATCTTTATATTTTTGTGGTAAGTCGCAACTCAACTCCATTTGAGCGAGTGGGGGGGGGGGGGGAGCGTGTCAGAGGGGAAAGAGGTTGATGGTTATCCTCTTCCTAGTGGCATCCACCTCAAGAGAGATGAGAGCCCATGTTTGGGGTTTTCGCCTTTAATAAGATCCTCTTGGAGAGGGTAGTAGTTTTAGTGTTTCTGGATACTTTATTTTACTTTATTTTATGATTTGGTCTAACATTCATAGCAGCCCCCTTTGTTGCTTTTGTTCTTGCACGTCTTGTATTGTTTCATTCTTTAATTGTTATAACTGATTTTTTTCTTGCTATTCCATGGAAAATGGCTTGGTTTACTATGCCTTGTACTCTTAATTGGTCGCATTAACCTGGTCAAGTGGTGTTATAACACCTTACTACGATTATATGTCTGTTTATTGGAATAAGGTAAAAACTTTTAGACTTTTCTGTTGTATGATCCAGGGAAGAAAATGCTCTAACTTTTAAACTTTAACACTAAGCCTTGCCGTATCCAAGGCCTCCAAACTTGTTTCTGGGACCAAAGACGGCTATGGCTATGTGGTTAAATGAATGTGTGACATCTGATACTTCAACCATTGTTTTTTCTTCCACAAGCTTCGCTTCCTAGGTCCCGTGAGACGACCTCTAGAGAGCTTGGGCAAGGAGAGTGTGGGAGTAGGATAATTTTTTCTCCTTTCCGTGACGAGGTTCGTGGATAGTTCATCATGCTAGGTTACCCCTGTCAGCATCCTCTCACAGGCGTGACAGGGGAAATTTTACCCCTGACCCTTGTTGACCATGTTCGTCTCTCCATTACGTAGGGAACGTGTCTTATTCCCCTTACGTGGGACATTTAATTCGTTAAATGTACACATTAAGAGTTGCGGCTTAACCGCAACAACCACTTTCCATGCTTGACTGATTGTTTATTATTTTGGCCTAAAGCCGATTCTGTACATAACAATGCCTGTACTTATGATTGTTGCTACTTTTGTGCTGTGATTATCACAACTTTGTCTTGCCTCGCAATAACAACCGTCCCTTCTTGATGTATTGTTTCTGCCCCTACTTTCGTTTTTCCTCTCTCCCGCTCGCACTTCCCTCTCTGCTCCAAATACCCAAGGACAAAGCACGGCTGTGAATTTCTCTCCTCTCAGTGAAAAACAAGATGGCAACGGTCCGTCATTTTCTACTGGCATCCTAGAATGGTGTAGGCGACCTTATATCTTGCTGTCATTGGTTCGTATCCCTGCTGCAGCATACTCTAGAGGATCGATATCGCCAATATATATAATGTAAAGCTTCAGACAAGGATTTACCTAGCATTATTGCCCCAAACGTATTTTACTATTGGGGCCTTACATGTCGTGTTTTGTCGAGTAACCCTTACCTGGATTGACACATGTTTGAGTCCAGAAACGCGATACACTTAACAGCCGGTACGTAACATATGCATTTTACCACGATATTCAGTAGGAAGCGTAGTGAGAGATTACTTCACGATAGGAGGGAGCAGGATCCTACCCCCAATGTAACTGGGAATTAAAGACGGTTCGGACCAACACAGTTTTCTTTTCTACCATGCCTTGTAGTTACCTGTTAGGTAAAGAAGATCCACCGATAGCCTCTCAAGAGAAGGGGGTAATACAGGTCTGGGGTAGGGCTTCCGCACGGCCCTTAGGCATTGTCTGAAGACCATGAGATCGAAACACCACGCTCTGACTACCCGCCTTTTTCACGTGGTAGCATTGATAATTCTTTACTTTCTGGATCTGTAAAGAGGTGATAAACTGCGACACGTCATCTAACTTTTAATGAGACCACCCCCATTGCGAGTACAAGACTCCTGTTGTTGAGAGTACAAGTAAAAGTTAGCCTTATTGCCGTACGAAAATATATAGCACCATGATTGACCCCTGGAACGTTCAAGGTTAAGATTTACAGTCAGTTACACCCAGAGTGCCAAGGCCAAAATCGACATACAAGGGCATAGTTATTTTAAGTGGACCAGAAAACTACCGTACCTGAAAGGCACAATTTCAATGTCAAGCCATTGCAGGGAAGTGGGCGCTGACCGTCCCTGCCCAGAATCCACCCGACCCTGACCACGTGACTGCGGAAGAATACAAGCCTGGACAGAGCTCAATAATCAATGTGTATTAATGCTAATGGGTACAATGGGCCCTGAACTTTATGTTCAATTCCAAAAGACTAGTCTGGTGAAAACCATATGGGACTGACTTTTCAATGAGTATACAAGAACCGACCAATTCAACCAGCTCCATGGTTTGGCCGAACTTACACATGTACAGATGTCTGCCACTGAAAACCTTAACAGATATATTTGTCTTGGCCGAGCCCTCATGGATGAAGTTGTACAAACAGGCTATCCACTCACAGAAGCCCAGACTTGTACATGGCTGCTAAGAGGAATTCAAAGACCACGTTTATGGATGGCTAAGGAAGCACTCTTGAGGAATGGAAGACCACTCTCCTTTGACTTAGTCCAGCAAGAGCAACTTTTTAATGACTGTCAGCCCAACCAAATTCCGATTGGTGCCACTGAAAATCACCGCCAAGGCATGCATGGTAACATAGGAAACAAATCCCCCATACCAGCAGAAGGGGTAAGTAGCCAATATCATACCTTCTCTCATGA
>JAHWFP010180853.1:1365-20809 GCA_023313725.1 Lithobius niger | reverse complement strand
TAACAAAACCAAAAGCTGGAAGACGTAATAGTTTTCGATGCTTTAGCTTAATTCAAATCTGATTCAAATCTGTAGTAGTTTAACAAATTGGCGATTGTGTGTAAATTCAACAGACCTTAGCGAAGTTGTTACTCGATAGACAAATATGTCTTAGGGTAGTCTAATATTACTACTCGCCTTGGGGTCCCACTTGCAAACTGACCCTGGTGTGATATATGTCTTAGTTGAATATATATTTCGCTGAAATTCTGTGATTTGCAGATTTATTTGCAGATCAATTTGTAGATCAATTCTATTTATCGTTATGGTTACCGATTTACTTTTTCCTATATGGATGTAATAAAGAAAAAAGAGAAACGAAAAAACCGCCTTTAATGTTGTCTATCCTACATGTAGGCTACAAAAGTAAATAGGCCTATCTTTTCTTCTGGTGAGTATTGTTTGAGTAGACTGACTCACTTTTTTCGGATTGTTGAACCGTAAATAAAAAAAACAGCAGCAGGTTAATGAAAAATTGACAAAAGAGCTTAACTTGTCTTTTTTGTTTAAATTTACAACCACTTACCTTTTCGAACTGAAGTGATGATTCAGAGAACAACGGCGAGTTGATGTTTTCTGGCGCTCGTCACGCAATTTTTACTTTGGCAAATTGCATGGTTTTAGTTGAAGCTTTGTCCACCAAATCCTGTTCGGCTCTTTTCGCCCGCTCTTACATTTAGGTTGCCGTCGCACTGAGCGGCCAGGTTGCACGGCCGGTGGTCGTCGCGGCCAAAAAACACGAAGTTTTTCATGATAGTTCACGATCACGTGGTGAAAATAAATACGATGCACGTGTGGTCGGCCTTTGGCCGTCTGAACACCTCTCGGGATTGGCGACAGCGACCTGCCCGGGAGCTTGGTAGTCGTGTGTGTGGGGTGGCCTAACCTATATTCCTTCATTGGTCATTGCGCTTGTACCCTGCCTCGTTGACTAAACCATGCCACGTGTTGTGTTTTCGCCCGCTAGTATTACATTTGTGCGTCATTTAGGCTCCACCTACTTGTCCGGGGGGAGGGGGGCTATTTTTTTTGCGCCAGGTACGCTCATTTCCTTCTTTTTGAGTGTAAAAAGGTTATGTTAAAAAGGATTGTGTTATAAAAACTGACGCCGACTGTCTGGGTTTTCGTTTCACACCATCATTTACTTACACCCCTCTGCTTAGACATGTCCCGTTTTTTTATAATGAATTGACGCAGATGGTTCGCTGGTTTAAATCCCACGGTTTCTTGAAAGTTATTAATGGTCTACAAACGCTCATAACCTCCATTCTTAGACCCCTCGTTATTACTTTTCTGTCTAGGCGTATTTCCCCCGTTTTCTTAACACTAGCCTATACAGCCACCCTTAACCTGCATTCATAGACCCTCGTTATTGCTATTTTATTTTTTATGGCGTCCGGGATTCAGGTTTAAGATCCCACGCTTTCTCGGCAAACGTCCCTTCGCTACACCCTCCATTATCGTTATTTTGGCTGGGATTTTCCTTAACCTCGTGACCCGATGTCTTTCTGTTAATAGATAGTTGATGAATTAGCCCTTTTTTAAATCATCCCCCACCTAGGGTTACTAACAGCGTTCCCACGCACTTTTTTTTCTTGGGTGGGAGGGGCTTGCCACGATTGGGTGGGACTATATGTCTGTATTTTCGACCTTTGGTAGTTCGATCTTTCTCATGGCTGTAGCCGGGTTGAACGCAGCACAGCGTGAGGCGTTGCAGAACTTGGCCACAATCATCGCCATGAGTGTTATGGATGGATTATTGAATTTAGAGGTACGTACATTACGAAACTAGGGTTTTTTTTAGAAAGTTCTACTTTTTTTCGCTTTTAACGTTTTTTTAATTTTCTTGTGTAGGAGGATGAACCTGAGGTTCAACTCCTTACGGAGGTGGGGGCGTGGGGACCAGGCCATCGCCTGCCCCCTAATATACCTTCTTCCCCCGACGTGCCCCACGCCGCCGTCCTGGGGCAATATTGCGGCGTCTATTGACCGCTGCACCGCGGCGCTCACAAGCCGAGCGCCAACGAGAAGAGGTATTTTTTTTTTTACCCTTTTCGTTTATTTTTAAGTCACCAGTGATGTATATGCAGCAAATTTCTGTATATCCAGTATATTTTTTAGTGACGAGTCTTTTTGAAAACATGTCTGTGTTTTGGCTAGCATCACACAGGCCCCCAAAATTTGAGCTGTGAATGGTGGTAAAATACAACTTTTGACGCGATTTAATCAGGTTTATGCCGTTCTTTACGCTATTTAATTTCGTTGCCTTACCACTGGCGGACTGTCTACCTCCTCGTTGGTACAGCTTGGATAGTTCTCGGGTAAATATCGTACCGAATTGACTTTTTTTTTACGTATATACTAGTGCGACGCTGTCGATTTTTTTAGGCCTACAAACCTGAATAAATCCTACAGCTGCGAACATACATATACATTGTCATTTTCGATACTCTAGTCACCCCTGAAATAACTAACATACAGACGCCAATATATTCAGGCCACTTCCTAAACCAACTGTTCTAAATTTTTCTACCCCCCCACGGAGAGTACACCACATTTTGTCCTTGCAGTCCACAACCCTGCCTCTTTCCTATCAATGATTAAAAACCTTTCTGCCCTCTAGCCAGGGTGAAGATCGTCACTACGGAAAACAAGTCGACATGGCGAAAAGGGTCAAGGGGATTAGTAACGTAACCACGGCTCTTTTCCCGCTACCTACCAACCAGCCGGGATGTAGGCTCAACTATCCCGGTCAAGCAACACGCATCGACGGCTCTTTGCCCACTACCTACTAGCCGCCCGGGATAAGGTAAATTATCCCGGTCAACCAACGCACATCGACGGCTAGGAGTCTGAGGGCTACTGCAGGCACGGCTAGGGGCATCAGGGCTACTGCAGACACCCCAGATGCACGCTCCACCCCCCCCCCCAAGGATTTAAATGTGCTATCGAAAAAGCATGGGACTCTGTTAGGCTGTAGCACAATATAGCTTGGACCGGTGCTCTATACTACTAATGGTACTTGTCTTGATAAGGAGAAGGGCTAAGTCATGGCTGGTTTTGTGGTTTAGGCCTACAAAGATGGCTACTCGGCATCCATCTTGTTTTCCCACAGCATTGGTAGTATTACAGAGGCTGTGCTATCGGAATTTACATCTTCTCCTTACGAGTCTTTTTTGGAGCAAAAAAAAAAAAAGCAACAAAAAGAAGGTGACAACTCTGGAGCAACAATCCAACATGGGGTGTGTTACAGAGAGCAGGGGGCAACTTGAGGGATGCCTCAAGTACAATGTACAATGTACAATGTACCTGCTAGGTGAAATTGTAGGCTTTACAATCAGCCAGTAACAAAAGGAGAAACTGATGTTTTTACAATTAACAGAGTTGTAACATTGTTCAGTAGTCTTCAGGTTATTAGCCTCGGCCGAGGGTTTGATGTTGGTTTCTAACCTAAGAAGAGTGTTACTTGTCTACTTAAAGGTAAGTAAGTTATTACTTATTCTGAGTTAATTCAGTTATACATGAAGTGTGCAACATAATAATAATGTACTAAGAGGTGAGGGAGTACAGTGTGGCAGGGAAGCCAATCCCTGGCAAATTCCATATATTTTTTCGCCCACGGTTAATCTTTTTGATTCTCTTTTATGTGTCTTTTTTGTAGTTTGAATTTTTTTTGCACATTTTTTTCTATTTTTTTTTTTTCATGTATTGACACAGTTCACGAGGTTTCCTCATACTGCGCTTTTTTTGTACGTAAAATTAAAAATTTTTCCTTCATATACGCAAAAAACGTTTTGAACTAGTTACACCCCGTTTTCAGATGCTAGGAAACAGCTAAAAAAAATTATAAATTCACAAAAAAAGTATCATGCCAGCAAAAAACCACAAATTCTAACAAGTAAAAATTTAAAAAATAAAGCGAGCGAACCTAGGCAATTGCAGGGAGTCGGGTTAGTCAATTCTCCCATCCGAAATTTAGGCTACAAGTGAGAGAAGTCTTAGTAGTCGACTCAAACTGGCTTCTTCGTTCTTAGGGTCACTTGTTTCATGTTTTTTGAATGCTTGCTTTCACTTGCTTGAATTTGGGCATTGTTGATAGCGTGATACGTGTGTACTCCCCCCCCCCCCATAATTTACGATGCTTTTGTAATCTGATTGTTTACATTTGAAAGCGGGGTACAACTATCGAAGAATTGTTCTGGTTTACAGTATTTTTTTGTGCACTTTAGGGCTTGCTTATCTCAACATTTTCTTAATATTTTTTAAATCTTTAAATTCAGCATATCAGTGGCGGAATGGATCAGCTCAACTACACCGGTAAATCCTTTCCACCGTTCAATGTCTATAGAGTCCGCGGCTTATCTTGAGTTCTCCGCAGAACGAACACAGATAATCGATTGTACGTTTTCAGTAGCAGAGTGCCATGTTGATATCCAAGATGGTTACAAAAACAATGGCGGCCATCGATTAAAGCCACCCCATCAAGAAAGACGTAGCCGCTCACAAAATACTTGCTGGACTCAAGAGTCACCGCGCATACAATAAATGAATATATTAAAATACAGTCACATCAACCGACCAAGGAAGAATTGATACAACGGGTGGGGAAAGAATGAAATAGGAAACACATTCAGTCCTTTTCATGTGGCGGGTCCATTTTCGAGTTTTCCCCTTCTTAATAGGCCGTATTAAACACATGCAAGTTTTGTTGACTAAATCAACCACCCAAAGAACGTATCGATCTATTCAAAGTTTACCTGACAAAGACTAAACCTTACAAACCTTACGTTGGTACTAAACCTCGTATGCCAGTACTAAACTTTAAGTTGGTTTAATACTGTCGAGTGAAAAAGTGTTCTCAACACCTATCTCCCACGTGCTTCAGCATTTTCGGATATTTTATATTTTAAAACCAGATCGACTAAGCAACGTACTACCAGGCAACCATTTGGGAAATTTCCTGACTTCCCAATATGCCAGTCCTATACCTTACTAAACCTTACGTTGGTACTAAACTTAGTACGCCAGTACTAAACCTAACGTTAGATTAGTACTGGCGAAAGAAAAAGTGCACCTAACACTCCAGCGTTTTCGGAAATGTTGTCTTTTAATTCATACCGACCCAAACAACGTAACATCAAGCAGCCCTTTGGGAAATTTCCCGACTTCCCGATATGCCAGTCCGCATCCGTCAACGTTCATAAGTTTTAAAGAAAAATGACGGATGCGGACTGGCATATCGGGAAGTCGGGAAATTTCGACTTTTACAGCGGCTGTTACACCACAAAAGTAACTGGTATGTGTTTTCATTTGGGTAGAACCACAATGGAAAAGACGGGAATGCCTATGGGTCGCGTACCGAACAATGAGAGGTGCGCGGACTTTGATTCACGTCATGCGTGCCTTGTAGTGTCTTCACTGTTAACACTTATTGGCCTTGCACTGTGAAGACACTCTGTACTCGAGTAATAATCTACATTATAAGATCGTTGAACTCGAGACGACGAAGATGAAGCGTCCAAGATTTTAAGTAACAATCACTTTAATCGCTTCACATTCTTGGTGTCATGTCTTTGCTGCAGTGCCGAACAGTTCTTGGTCCACGTGCTATGGATTTCTAACTTTCGTCTACACCGTTTATTGTTGATGGGTGATTTGAGTCGCATGATGCGCTGATTGATTGAGCGAAGCGAACGAAACTCAGCGTTTGTTAGCCAATGTACGCAAAAATTGGATTGAACAAACTTAATTCGGTGAAAGCGTTTTTTAGCCAGGTGACAGAATTTGGATTGAAGAACCTAAATTCGGTGAAACATACACATACAAATTAGCAACCAAACCGTACCAGTGTTGCTTCTTCTAGTTAATAATAAAGAAACTGTGTACTCAGAGTACACATCGGTGCAGGGGCAAGGAAGTTTGATGGTTAGCACGACTCTTTCGTATGGTAGAGGTCCAGAGTGCGAGCATAATGTCAGCCACCGCAAGCATTTCGGGAAGAGAAGGGCCTTGTGATACGTCGTGCTCTTTTCGAGTGTGGCAAAAAAGACTGTAGGAATTTCCGGTTGAAATTACCAAGCAAAATTGTCTCTTTCTTCCTCTGTCGCCATGTCTTCGGCTGGGAGCCCTTCAAACCCTTCGAATAACATCTCTGTAATGTGTGGTGCAGTGGCAACCCGGACCACTGCACTGTGACTGAGGTTGGCGCTAATGACCGAGTTGTCGACGCGCCATTAAGCCTCAATCCCCCCCCCCCCTTCAAACCTTTAAAGTGCACTTGACATTAGCCTCACCATCTCCATGAATCGCCTACAGGAAGTACACACTTTGTGTGACTCACAAAGTACACAAAATTTGTATTGTCAGTACCAGGAATTTATAAGGTTGGGGAAGAGAATTTGTAGCTCTAAAAAGTCCCTAATGAAACGTGTTACATTCATTCCTATTAGTTCCGCCCGAGTTTTCAGAGGGCGCCACGTGTTCCATCTGGTAATTTTGGCTCATTTTTCATCCCAACTCTAAAGTAAACTAAAGTACAACTAAGCTAAACTAAATAATAATTGTATACAAGCTAGATTCGTTTAGTTTAGTTTGATTTTAGGCTGAAAACTGAGTAGAAATTCCCATATAAAACTCATGGCGCCCTCTGTAATCTCAGACGGAACTAACAGGAATGAATCTAAGACGTTTCAGAAGGGGGTCTCAGTCAGAAATTCTCCTCCCCAACCCTATCAATTCTTGCCAGTACGTAATTTCGTAGGTTGAGCTAGTATTGTGCAGTTTGTAACAAACTGCCGTTGACAGAATAAGTATTTAAATATGGAATTCCTTTTAGGTGTTTTTAGCACACGCCTGTGACTAGTTCTCTATAAATGGGCACTAACTAAATGGGGACTCGTATGCAGAATAAATAAGCAATACAAACACGTTAGCAGCAAATGGGCATCCAAAGTCTTCTTTACACAAGTAATTAACGCCAGAGTGGGATAACTCCAACGTCTCTTTGGGCAATACCGGAAGTGACAAGAAGGTATGGTTTCCGGTCGTTTGAACCTTATCAAGCTGCACGAGGACTTAATTGCGGCACTTGGTGAAGATCAATAACGAAGTGATTATTGACGTACTGCCTCTTGGGAGACCAAAATCTGTTTGTGGAAGCGACATTACTTCCGGAATCCGATATTAAACGCGCCCCCTAGGGCTCCCCCTATCAAAGTCAACACCTGAACCACCCTACACGGGAAATAACAAGAGACTAACTATTACCATCCATACTAGAATAAGTTAATTAACTCATTAGGCGGGGGTTTATTAACAGACTAGTTCTAAGGACCAAAAGAAGCAAGAGCGACATGTTCTACGAAACAAACAGATCTTAACTGAAAAATAAATAATATGAATGGGTAAAAATGAAGTGAAGCAATGTTACAATTAAAACGTCAACGAAGAAACACCCGTCGTCGTCTGGTGTTGCAGCGAAAGCTACGCTTTATTCCACATCATGTTTACGCTGGAAACGTATTGTATGATTCCACGCTTCCTTACACTGCGAGTGCAAAAACATGTGGAAAACACACTTGTAGATTGCATACAGTTAAAGTTACTGTTAGAGTCTACGAGTGGGATATTAGCGTGTTTTTTGCACTTGTAGTGTTAGGAAACGTAGCGACGTACAGTCGGTTTCCTGCCAACATAATGTGGAACATAACGTACCAACTAACATACTTTAGTTTACGAAACTAAACGCAAACGTAGACGAAAAAGTTATAGTCACTCATCCTGCCTCAGCTCCTACCAACGTCAATATTGGACGACCTGATGCTGGGACTGATGACCCAGCATCTTGATTCCCTTGAGCTGAGCTTGGAGGACGATCTTAAGTGTTCCCTGCCTCTATTATTAAACTCACTCACTGTATTGTTATGTATTCTGAAATCACGTCCAATTGTTAAGTATGTGCATTGCCTAGCCAACGTATTGTTAGTATTAGGTAATCACAATAATAATGCATTCCATTCGACCCCAATCCTCCATGACAGTAAGTAACATTTGGCAACTAGAAAATATTGTTATTCCTCCCCAATTTCCCCAGTCCTCCTCACTTAAGTCATCATGTCCTTCTTATTCGTTTATCACCATCCATCAGATTAATAATTATTTATAGCTTGTTTGGTAAAGTCGTGGCAAGCTGAGCTTATGTACAAAATCTTACATTGACCATCAAATATAGAACCCAACCAAATATGTCTTATTAATGATTGATTTTCCTACATTAACCCATCCCCACACCTTAGTTATATCACGTTAGGGTCGCCCACTCCCCCAAACCTCTACAAAGTCACGTTTTAGAATCTGGCCGAGAAAGTGCAGTGTGAAAACAGGTTATTGTTATTTTTTTTCCATAGTAAATGACACTGTTAATGTTTCACCACTATGACTATTTAAGACTAATTTACTGTAATTTACTTTACATTTCGGAAACAATTCAGCGTTTTCACGCATCTGTCAATTCTGTTACCCCATTTTGACTGCAATAGTTACAAGCTGTAAATATATTTTTGGAAGAATTTTCGGCCACCATCTTGGAATAGCCACAGAACTTAAAGCATAGAGCATATTTCACGAAAAATTTCTAAGTATGTTTTGTAACCAGTTTGTGTTAAATGTGATGAACTATTTAGAAGTTGTAACTAAAAACAGTTTTTCGGGCACCAATTTGGATTACGCGCCGCTTTTCTGAAAATGTGGAGCAAAGTACTACCTGCTTCCATCAATGGCACCAGAGGGCGTTTTTGTCAGTGGCTCTTGAAGGCGTCGTATCGTGCCCACCAAGCAACCGCTTAAGAGAGCAATAGAACATGAAATAAAAAATGGCGGAATTGATACCGTTCACCTGTCATCATTAACCACGAAAAAGGGGAATGCCTTCTGAAAATACGAAGATTCAAACAGCATTCAGTTCGTTACAGGAAATGCGTACCAGGGATGAAGTGTAGCTCACTTTTCGTAATATAAAACCATGCGTTATATTTCGCTCCTCTCAAAACGACCTCCTGTTTTAAAACTGAATGCTAGATTTAAAAAAAAAACTTGATCTTTCACCTCCAATGTAGAATAAAATTTATTTAACCTCTATCAGACGCATCAGTTCTTTTAAGCGATTAATCACGGTGGCGTTCAAAAGCTCATGATTAAATTCCCTGATTTTTTTCCAGATTTTCCAGATCAATACTAACACTTTCCCCATATTTTTTTGGGGTCGAAGGAAGGAAGGACTGAAAATTTTTTTTCACATTTCACTCAAATCGTAAAACTACATCGTGTCGGTTTGCCAAATCAATAATTGCACTGCCCTAACTGGTATTGGTAAAGATTAAGAAAAGGCCACACTCTGAACAACACTAAAAACTCACTTAACACGTAACGTCCCACATTACTTAAGCCTGAGGAGTTTTCGCTTTATCAGAAATGAAACAAAAAGGAAATAAGGTTTTAGCTGAAATAAACAAAGTGTGAAAGAATAGGTATAATTCGGAATTAAGTTTTAAAAGAAAAAAAATTAATTTCGAATTACCTATTCTTTATAGGTGAAAGATTTTCCGGAAAATGTTCAAATTCCCTGATTTTCGGTAAATATTTTTCAAATTCCCTGATTTCCCCTGAATTTTCCAGACTTGATAAATTCCCTGAATTTTCCAGACTTGATAAATTCCCTGATTTTTCCTGAATTTTCCAGACTTGATAAACTCCCTGAATTTTCCTGAATTTTCCAGACTTGATAAATTCACTGATTTTTCCCTGAATTTTCCAGACTTGATAAATTCCCTGATTTTTCCCCGAATTTTCCAGACTTGATAAATTCCCTGATTTTTCCCTGAATTTTCCAGACTTGATAAATTCCCTGATTTTTCCCTGAATTTTCCAGACTTGATAAATTCCCTGAATTTTTCCTAAATTTTCCAGACTTGATAAATTCCCTGAATTATCCAGACTTGATAAATTCCCTGAATTTTCCAGACTTGATAAATTCCCTGAATTTTCCCTGAATTTTCCAGACTTGATAAATTCCCTGAATTATCCAGACTTGATAAATTCCCTGAATTATCCAGACTTGATAAATTTCCTGAATTATCCAGACTTGATAAATTCCCTGAATTATCCAGACTTGATAAATTCCCTGAAATATCCAGACTTGATAAATTCCCTGAATTATCCAGACTTGATAAATTTCCTGAATTTTCCATGTTTTCCAGGTAGAACGCCACCCTGTTAATTAAATATTTTAATGGTTATCAGTTCGTTTTAGTACAACTAACTAGTTTCGATCTCCGTGACGACGTTCAGTAATGTAAAGCTACCGTTTCATTGGGTTCATTGAAGCCCATACCCGCTGGCGGTAATCTTTTAAAACAGATACTATTTCACCCAAATGTTTACTATTCGTAGAGAAAGAGTGCCGGTACAATAACTATATACTCAGCTACAGCTGATGATAAGACCGAAGTCTTTTTTACGCAAAAAAAAAAACTCAACCCTGAATTGGTATAAAGCCGTGCATAGACGTCGTTTGGTATGCGTTCAAAGAATATTTTTATACAAATTTCGGTCGAATCGGGCTACGCAAACCAAACTTTGTGAGTTAAAACTGGCCGAAAAAAATTCCCCATCCCAACCCTGCTCCTTTCCCCACAGGAAGGAATTTCATCGTAAAACCACGTTAGGCTCGAATTCAAAAATAATTCTTACCAACTATTATGCGAAACGTTTCTCTAATGGGTTTCTGCCCAGTGCAATGCCTCGAATTATATCTCCCACCACCCCCAACACATTTTACGTCTCAAAATAAAAGTACGACATTGTTCAGCGTTACGTCAAAGCGTATTCCAACCAAATTTAATTCGAATCGGGTTATTCGTTTGGCCGTAACTTCGCAACAAGCAGACTCACACAGATAAACAAGCAAAATATCAAGTAACAAATATCGACTTACCTGAACACAAAGATGGTGGCAATGACAACAATGAATCCGCAAACAGTGCAAATGGCCATGGTTTTGTAGTCAGGCTTGGACAGGCATTTTTCGTCGTTGAACCCACATAGAGGTATTGCTTTGGGGATTGTGCCGTGTAACCAAGAAGTCCTGTTATCGAGGTTAAACTCCTGCGTAAGAGAAATTAGACAGGCTGTAAACTGAGATCTTATAGAGCAGCTTCATGTGACGTCATATTGGCTACATTGGCTCCATATTGGCACCATTTGGAGGTAATAGCTACAAGGTGCACTAGATTAAAATGTAACGGAAAAAAAAGGCACGTCTAGTCAAGACAGTGCTTTGGGAGCGGATTTCTTAGGCTTAAAAGAACGTTGTTTTGTCCAACAACAAAAATCGCGCGTTATAGGCTTAAGAAATCCAGTCTAATAGCATTGGCTTCAATAAGACGATCTTCCTTTCTCCCTCCAGTGCTCCTTGCAGCTAACCCAGTTACTGCCTCCACCATAGAGTTATACACAATACGTCGTGTCACTGCCCTACAGGTTGAATCCATTCATAAATCATTCTTAGTTTTTTAGCCCAGACAAAGAAAAGGGGTTGAAGACAACAGATTGGGGAGAACTAGTTCACTTTGTTGAGAATTTGAATTATAGTGCCTTAAACAGACTGCGTATCAAAATACAACGGATTAATAAAAAATGTATAAAAATTTAAAGGCGTAACACAAATACTCATATGACAATAAAAAAAAACCGTACAATAAAAAACGTTTTTAAAATAATAACCAATACGATAGAGAGTAAAGTTTATCTAGAAAAAGGCCAACAAAGAACAAAACAAAATAGGAAATAGGAATAAATTGTTAATGCGGGTTTGGAGGAGTGGTCTGTTTGTTTGAAATAGTGTTCTTTAATAAATTAAGATAAAACACAATTAATTGGGTTTTGTTAGGTCAAGATTCTACCAAACAATGTAGTTTTTCAGTAATGACTGAACGGCCATCGTCTCAACGGGATTATTATTCGACTTTAAGTAATAAACGTATATTACCGGCCGATTTTAACTGATCAATGGCCCTTGACAATACAAGCATGACGCAACATTGATGGTGAACATACGATGGTGAACATACGCTGGTGAGGGTGAGCATCTATGGTGAGCATATGTTCGTAAAACACTTCTTTTGTGATGTCGTCCGCTATTTTTCTCAATAATGCATCAAGCAATTACGTTCTGAAACAATTGAGAAACGACGTCGATTCTGATGGACGTCAAAACAAGATGGCTTATTGTCTAGCATAAAAGTTTCGGGAAAAGGCTAACTTTTTTCCCCAGCCAGAACTCTTTTTCTGCTGCACAGGCCTCCGCGTGAACGAATGCATGATTGTTACTGACAGTTTAATAGGCAATTTTGGATTTCCCCTACTCACGCTGTGACGTGACACACAAGCAGTGAACTGCAAAAGAAAGAGAAAGCCAGTGGGATGCGTGGTTGAGTTTAACAAAACCCTCGATCTTTTTAATGTTTGTGTATACCTACAGTAAAATTTTACATTCTAGCCTTGTTGTCTAGTGCGATGGCACGGTGACTCGTATCAGTTCTGACGCTTCCCTCATACTGAACGAAGCCGGACTACCTTCATCGCTCGATCTCCCGATGTGTGACACGGAAGCTCACCGGACTGCTCACTAGCTGCCACAAATACACCTGAACAGACATCCCTGTTTATTTTTTTCTGTTTACGCGATAGAAAAACACACACGAGTATATGATCTCACGAAAAGCCGTTCGGGAGGGAAGATGAACGCTTTTACTACATTCGTTACAAACATGGGAAAACAAGCTGTGTGTATTCATTCCCCTTCACCGCCCTCCCCCTCCACCGTACACACACACATACATAAACTTAACAATAGAGCAGCGGCAAGTGACGTCATACTGGCTACGAGATACCATTTGGAGGTAATAGCTACAAGGTGCACTAGATTAAAATGTAATGGGAAAACAACGGCACTTCTAGTCAAGCCAGTGCTTTGAGAGCGGCTTTCTTAGGCTTAACAAAGCGTTGTTTTCTCCAACAACAAAAATCGCGCGTTATGGGCTTAAGAAATCCAGTCTAATAGCATTGGCTTCAGTAAGACGATCTTCTTTTTCCCCTCCTTGTGCCCCTTGCAGCTAACCCAGTTACTAGCTCTACCATGGAGCTATATACAATAATACTAAGTTATGTCACTGCTCTATAGAGCATATTGGCCATATTGGCACCAGTATGGGTTTTGGAGGGCATAACTACAAGGTGCACTACATAAAATTGGAGGGAAAAACAACGGAGGAACGGATTTCTTAGGATTAAAATAACGTTTTTTTTTTCTTCAACAACAAAAATCGCGCGTTTTAGGTCTAAGAAATCACTCTTCACAGCATCGGCTTCAGTATGACGCCCTTCTGTTTCTCTCTGCAGTGCCCCTTGCAGCTAACCCATTAAGGCTCCAGCATAGAGTTGTATACAATAATACTACGTCGTGTCGCTCCTCTATAGGACCAGCGTGGGCCGAGCATCATGCCTACGCTCCAAAGGCAACTTCATACTCGTGAAGTTGGAGCGGCATAAAACAGGAGTTTCCAACACAATTCTACCCACAATTCCATCTCTCACACCGATTCGCGACCCCACGAGTCCAGTGTTGGCGAGGGAGTAACCGTTTTTTACTTTTGTGGAAAACGTTTTGCCGAGAAATAATGTGCGAACTCGCTTGTGCTGCAAATAATCCACGCATATGTCATTTCACAAGTAGCCGTTAAATGAACTTGAAGTGAGGAACTCTTTGTTTCTGAAGCAAGGCCGACTGAGGCGGAAACTGGTATCTGACCCCTCAGATTTACGGGTGTTCTCGTGCGGGCCGGGAAGTGAATGCCTCATAGCACTGTTTTGGTAAAGAAGAGCCACACAGAACAAAAACTGGTATAAGAGAAGCCGCCAAGTTTCCAAAAAGGGTCGGCCTTGAAAGAAGAGATATCATTCAACCAGGGGAAGGTCACCAAGGTTAATCCTAGTAGCCAAGTTAATCGCACCGACTAATAGTTCGAAAATTAAATCAAAACTAGAATATTGCTACCCGCGGTATTTTATTTTCGAACTATTAGTCGGTGCGATTAAGTTGGCCAACAGGATTAACCTTGGCGGCGCTTTCCTGATTGAATGACATCGCTACTTTCAAAGGCCGACCCAGAAAACAAAATCTGCAGCTTCTATCCCAGACGACCTTGTGACAAGTGGTGGAAAACAAAGCAAGAATTACAACATGGATACCTCCACGACATACGGAGGTATCCATGGTGGAATTTCCTGGCGGAAGTAAATAGAACACTGTAAATACTTACTGGTACGCTGGAGTTTTCTTGGTAGTCAAATCCACCAATGGGCATCATGCGTTTTTTACCGGGCGCCATCTTGTCTTCCACGAGCGCCAACACCGTGTAATTGCCTTCTGAATCACCATTTTCGTCTATGCGAACCAGATATCCTTGGATGCCTATTGGAGGAAAAAAAAGTGATTGATGCTCTAAATTATGAATTGAACCAGTGGCGCAATTACCGGTGATTAATTTAATTCTAAACCCTTTTCTTGACTCGGGTACAACTGAGCGATGTCATGAAATTTGGGTGATTTTTGAGAAAAGGAGTGGATGATTGAACAAGATACAGTTGACCTTAAAAAATTCTAACGTGGTCAAACCATTGCTACTTTTTTTTAATAAAGTGAAGGGAAGTAAAATTTTATATAGGGACAGGTACAGTGGACAATTCAGTTAACAAATCAGAAATTGAAAAAAAAAGGAGTAAAATACCACAGGAGTCAAGACTCGCGCATAGTGTATCGTTTCTAGATTAATACATAATCATAAAAACAATTTAAAACAGCGTGTATGCTGTACAAACTAAAGCAAAGTAAGCAGTTTTAAGAAGAATGACAATGACAGATGATATTACGTTAAAACACGAAAGAGTTTGGATTTCCGCAAATCCAAACAATACGAAAAAAAAATAAGCTTGAAAGCAAAATGACTTCAAACACATTAAAAAACACGATGCACAGGACGAAATTAGAAAAAAACACAAAACAATTACAGGCAACTTGTATTTTAATGCCACTGGTCCCATTATTCAAATAAAAAAATATAAAAAGGTATGAAGCCTAAAGTTTTGATGGAAGGAATTACGTTCCGAAATTCGTCCTGTGCGTTGTGTCAAGTGTTTTTTTAATGTTTTTTAACTTGTGTAGGGACATTTAAACTGATATTACAGAATAGTCAATACAAACGGAAAAAACTCATACGGAAATTGCTGACAATAACCACGTGTTGTTCAGATTTTAATTTTGAGTAAATTGGAATTTCTCTAGCACCGGAATCCATGTCAAACAATCAGTTACTTACTTATACCACGCGCCATGGCTGTTTGCTGTTACGTGCATATCACGTGACTGGGCTAGTCCACTCAGACGGCCAAACAGCCGTTGTTCTCGTTCGCCATTGGCTAACTCATGGTGACGTCACGGCAAACAGCCATTGCACATGGTTTACAAATGCTTTCTTTGAGGTTTCTCATTACAGGTATTTTCTTTGAGGTTTCTCATTACAGGTATTTCGTTATATCACTAAGTTGATAAGGTATTGTGAAATTTCCTTAAGCATTTCAAAGCATGGGATTAAATTATACCGTATAAACAAATGCTGAAAACCGATCGAAAATGGGAGTCACATGCAATACGGTTGTTGCGTGACTTCCCGTCCAACACTCCGGTGCGCAGGGAAGCACCGCAAGCTACGCAGGGGGCGCAACCACCTTTTCTGGAGCGACTTAGTTCTTTTATGATAGCTCTCCAAAAACAAAACTTGTTAAGGATTCCCGACAAACTCTTAGGTCGTTTGAAGTCGTGATATCAAACGTGTGAGGCTCCTTCTCAGTAGGCCCTAGGTATGCAGGATCGCTTCCTTTGCTTTAGTTAGCGCACACGGGAGAGCGTTCGCGCTTACTTTATTTTTGACTCAGTTCTAAGTTTTTCTGCTATGTACTTAGGTTTTGTGGGGTTATTTGTAAATTGTATTTATTTAATTTGTATTTGAACCTTGCTGCGTGTTTAGTTTCGACTAAAACCTGTTACATTACTTTGAATAATTATAGGTTCTATTGCACACGCTAATTTGTTTGTTTGCATAATGCGTTTGGGGTGCGGTTACAAGCACACTCCAGCTCGTAATTGGAGTTCTGTGCAGTGCTTCCATTTACAGGGAATTTTCCCTCTTTAGAGGAAAAATGCTCTTCTATGGAAAAAAACAGAAAAAAAGGATAAAATTGAGAAATTCTGTGTTTTATTTGCAAGATGCAATTTTCTCTAGTGATTCACGATACCCACCATTTCGAAACTTCTACTCCAACAAACGCGCGTAAAACATTTTATTATGTGCGCGGTTTATCTTGAGTCCTGCAGATATTTTATGAGCGACTACGTTTTCCTGGAAGGGGCGGCATTAATCGACGGCCGCCATTGTTTTTGTAACCATCTCGGATATCAACAAGGCACTCTGCTACCAAAACCTACAATTGATTATCTGTCTCGTTCTGGGGCGAACTCAAGATAGGCCGCGGACACTATAAACCCTTACCCAGCCCCAGTTTAAAATTTGGTTAATGTTTATTTCTCCTCGGTTGCTGGTTTATTTAGGTTAAAATCACGAAAATTCTGGCAGTACAATTTTTACAGATCCATCCATACACATCACTTCTGGCAGGAATTGCGAGCAGAAGGACTAGTTCTAATAAGATAAGTATCGTTTGAATTTTTTTTTTACTTTGCGTCAATTGCTCCTGTGCCGTTAAAACGGGCTAATAATTTTTTTATTAGAAATAAATAAAAAAAAATTAGTGGTGTAATGAAAGGAAATTAAATAGGAGCAGTAAATTTTGTCCTTACTTGGGAAATTCTGTAAGTGAGAAGTGGAAGGACAGGTTCTGCGATCGATGTTCAGCGCGATGGACGCGATGTACAGGAAGCGGTCATTTTGTATTCCTCAATTATTTTATGCGTGGTAACTATAATTTTAGTTTGTGTGGATTTAACCGACTTTAAATTTCTCGTCTCTATAATCTTGATATTTACTTGTTGACCCATTATCATCGTTTTGCAGCCAACGTAGTATCACTCCATGAACGAGCCTATGATCGAAACCAAACTGGAGATTTGCGTTCAGTAGAGATGGGTTGGTTTTGAGTTTTCAAGTTTCGGTTTTCGGTTTTTTTGCCAATACCTCGGTCGGTTTCGATTCGGTTTCGGTTTTTCAGACACCTTAAAAATGTATCCTATAAATGGGAGACATCTCAAAAACCAGACACGTTTGTTCAATTCTGACCCGACGTAATTCAAGTATGTATGTGGGTGAGTTGCAGTGTGGAAGGACAAAAGGTATTATGCCCTACAGAATAAAGATTTGCAATTTTCCCTTGGCTAACCTCTAACGAGGTCTTTCAGCAAAAAACCGTTGTCCGATAGTACACGATCAATGACGACATTAGTCCGACGTCAGCGTAAAAGTATGCGCTAATACGAAAAATGGCAATGACAGCGTGTAACTGCGCATTTCGGCAAGTCAGCTCTTCAATATTGCGGTCGGTTAGAGACTATATGTAGACATCGAGGTGGCTCCTCTCTTATCGCGAAGACCAACACAAAACGAGTCATCACTTACTTACCTTTAGCGGTAATCTCAAAACGTAATATAAAAACAATAGCGAAATAATTAATTTTATGTGAGCAGTTCAGATTCTTCCACTACGCTGCCGTAGGGTAAATGAAGGTAGGTAAATTTGGATCTCTTCCACTTACTACATACATACATTTCTGATATATATATATAATAATCCTGGAGGCCGGCTAAAAGGAAGGCTAAAGGGAAAGGGAAAGTTAAAAGGAAAACCGGAAGGACAACAATCACTTCTCCCCTCCTCACTCCCGCATTGAAAATGCACTCTCTCACTCTACCTGCATGGAAACAGGAGGCAGGCATGAGTGGTCGATCAACTCAATAAAGGTTCAATCTGACAAGTCGTCGGGAAGAGTGCCGAGAAATGTGTCCGTAAACTTAATTCATGACCGGCCTCGTGCATAGCAGGGCTTCCTCTAGTATATATAGTAACAAATATTCCAATGATTGTTATAAATAATCTTTATACATGAAAAAATTAAGCAGTAACGCTTAACAAAAACTGGCCACATGAAATTGCAGCGTTATATTCAATGTGGACTTTGTCACAATTTTCGTGTGATTATTTTTTTAACTTTTGTTAATACACCTAAAATGTGTAAATTAATTTAAAGTAGTCAACCTCACGTACCCTCAGCGCAATACGATTTGTCCTACTCCCCACTCACCCTCCCCACCTCCAAATTAACTGCTGAATTTACTGAAAATATGGTGTTCGAAGACTTAAAAATGTAAAAGCCTGATGAACAAGAACAAAGGGGACGGGAAACTGTAAAAACCAACGAAGTTTTCAGTTTGTTAGTTTTTTTGTAACAAAACCAATATCAGCGTCCGATGAATACTATTGATCAGTGACTGCATCGTCAAACACAAGATTCTGGCTCATTTGCCGTATCATAGTGGCAAGAGTTACGAGACACATTTTTTTTAAATATAACATGCAATATAGTAGATATTGTTCAGTACACTACGCATTCAGATGTTTTAGAAGTGTCCTGTTGGCATGTCTGCCGTTCCAACTACATATATCAATTGCACGTTTTTTTTTTATTCTTCCATAGAACAGGCCGAACTACTAATGCAGTGTTAGTGCATCCTTGTTTTTAATTAAGTCTTAGCATTAACACCTTTGTGAATTATGAACTCAAGTTTTTAATAAGACTTGGGAGGATTGAAACAAATTAGCTTATATAATCCTCACAAATGCCAAAAGCTCTTTTGCAGAGTTAATGCCACCGAGTAATAGTTCGAAGGTTAAATGAAAAATTAGAAATTTGTTTACTGCGCGATTTTCAAGTATTTTCTTTAAAGTTTGAAAGCTTAGCCTTTGTGAAACCACACTAAATTAATGACGTTATCAAGTTTCGGTGTTTCTGTACACAACAACCTTTTAGGCACGTCAGGCTAAATCGTTTAACTTTTAGATTTGTGAAAATGCCTTGACTGCTAGGGAATAGCTGAAGAGTACCTAGAATTGACATAACAATCTAAAAAAATGAATTTCCGTGTTCATTAAAATTTTGGAATTGCTGAAATGCACATAGAAGCTACTCGACCTATTTTTCTTTAATGAGGAAGGAGGAATTGTCTAGGGGGAATGGGAGAGTTGCCTGGCACAAAATAGCCCAAGACAGAATTGTTTTTTTTTT
>JAHWFP010180851.1:0-24741 GCA_023313725.1 Lithobius niger | reverse complement strand
AACTTGGCGAATGTTTTGGTGTGTTGATATCACTCCTTTGAAGGGCCAAACCATTCGGAACTTGGCAGCCCCTTTTACCAGTTTGTTTTTTGATATGATATATATGTATATATATATATATAACTTTGACATATTTTCCATATCAGTTTTTTCACCAAACAAATTTCGTATGTAAGGGGTGCATTAGTTAGATAGTTTTTTTTTTAACTTCCATTAATTTATGGTTTTTATTAAACTAATTGTATAATTTTGTAGTTTTATTATCTCAAGTAGTTTGTAATTTTTACGTAGGTCTGTAGTGGACGTAACAAATTTACTTCCTTAAACTAGAGCCTTAAAGGCCGGTTGTCCCCAAATTAGCATTGCATCGTCTAGGCCTATCGAGTTCGCTATCGCAGGAAACAAAGGAATGCACAAAACAAAACTTTTAAACACAACAAACAAGCTACGTGACTCCTTAATTATTGAGTAAAATTTTGGTACGCCCTCGTGCACCTGGAAACAAGCTGTAAAGGTTAACGATATTAGTGTCACTAGATGGCGCCAGCAGATTTTCTGTATATTTTCCCGTGGCGCCATCTAGTGATATCAATGTTGTTAATTTTTACAGCTTGTTTCCAGGTGGACAAGGGCATACCAAATTTTTACTCAATAGTTAAGGAGTCTCGTGGCTTATTTGTTGCGTTTAAAAGTTTTGCTTTGTGCATTCCTTTGCTTCCTGCGAGAAAGGACTCGGTAGGCCTGGAGGCTGCAGTGCTAATCTGGTGGCAACCGGCCTTTAATAGGTTTATTTCGTGTTCCTTGAAGTTTGTTTATTAGGTACCATGTAGAAATTCCTTAAAATTCAACTCCGTTCCTGATATTGCTGATCAAGGCTTCAGAAACAATTTTCTTATTTATAATAACATTTTATTGCTCTGAAAAGAGCAAAACGGCAAGTAAGGGTTCCTTGGGGGACCACTTACAACTTACCGTAAAAGTTACATAATTAAAAACATGGTAAAAAAAAAAAAGAATCATATCAAGAGATACATCGTCTAGCCAATAAAAACAGTTTTGATAAATACGAGTCTTCAATAGGTGGCCAATTTAGGATTGCATTTAAAAAGATTAGTTGGGAAGGGAGAAGGATAAAAAAAATTCAGGGACAATTATCGGGACGGAGAAGGTGTGCCTTTAAGCACCGCCCGTTCAACAATTTATTAAAAATACTAAGTGATGAGGCCGAGACGATGCTATCACTCAAGGAATTCCACACTGGGGCGACAGTGAAGAAGGATTTCCTACAGTTAAGATTAAATCTGGGGACCACAAGCTTAAATCGGTGGCCCCTAGTTCTTGTCTCAGTACTAATTTCAAAGAAGGGTAGCTCAAGCGGCAGCAAGCAATGTATAATTTTGTAAGTTAAAATTAAATCTGCCTTGAGTCTGCACAGTTCAAGTGTGTCTAATTTTAAAATTTTCAAACATTTGCTATACGGCTTCTTATTCAAACCGGGAAGGGATTTTGTGTATCGCCTCTGGACCGATTCAATGTGATCGATATCCTTTAGAAGGCTCGGAGACCAGACCTGGCACGCATACTCGAGAATTTGGCGAATGCCTTGTATGCTCATAGCTTAGTATTTAAATTTCCAGACGTGAAGCAGCGATGGACGATGGCTGATCTGCGGTTGGCCATCATTGTAATTGCAGTGTGTCGCGAAATTTATTTGTTATTTACTTACTTATTTACTTATGTATTAATTTTACTTTATTTTTAGACGTTTGCCACGTTTCAAATAAGCCTCCTCATTGCGGTGAGTTTGGTGCTTGCTGGTATGATGAAGAAGTTCCAATGTGCACGTGTAACCTGAAAAGGGCGACAGGTGACCGATGTGAGGGTGAGAAGTTTTCAGAGCGTAAGAAAGGAAGATATTTTAAGATTTGTCTGGGTGCAATCTCTATTCCAAGTTGTTCAACCGTACACTGTTAAAACGCTGGGCACCTTAAGTTTTTATTTCTTTTCACCATTTTGAGATTATCATCAAGTTTAAATTCACAACTAAAAAACTGCGAGATTTTCTATTATTTGATTTACTAATTTCGGGTTGTCTTCTGTATGTTATGGTTTTAATTTTTCCGCTTTGTTAACGAAATTTGGTTGAGCTCGTTACTTATGTCCTGCAGATTCGTTGTTTTAAATTTTTTTATAACAACTTTATCAATATTATCCTTGCGTTTTCCGGATCAGTTCATTTACTGTTTTCCAGATTTATTATTATCATTGCTCCTTTTCTCAATTTTTTTTGCTGTAAAAATCTACTTTGTATTTGTGTGAGACTCTACTTATATCTATTTCCTTCCTGTTGTATATATAGTTCATTCACTGATTTATTTGGATGATTCAATGATTTTATTTTTCTCGATAGTTTTTTTCTCTTTAACTTTGAAGATACCCGTAAAGGAAAGTGGGCAAACAAGCCAAACAGAGGAAATCATGCACTAGAATTAGCGTAGTACTGTAAACTAAGTTAGTGCATTTCCTTTTTGACGGAGTGGTGTAACCTAGATTTGAACTGGCAACTCAATCCGTCCCCAGATTACTGGCATAACGCCTTTAATGACATGCTCACTCCTTCTTTGGGTTCGTGGGTTACTCGCCACTCAGATAACATGTAAGTGTAAATGTGAACGAAATCTTGAAAAATTAAGGGGAAGTTGCAGGGATAAACAAAACAACTGAAGGGGATGCGCTGATTGAGTGAGCGAAGCGAACGAAATCAGCGATTATTAGTCAGTGTGTGCAAAATGGGATTGAAGCATCTTAAACAGACGGTGCAACCTTATGTACGTTCACAGTCATCTGAAAGTTGTGATATCCACCCAAAACCAAAACTGGTAAAAAAAAACCGCCAAGTTTCCAAAAATGGTCGGCCTTTGAAGGTAGTGATATCATTCCACCAGGGAAAGGCCGCCAAGGTTAATCCTATTAGCCAAGATAATCGCACCGAATAATAGTAGCAATCTTCTAGTTTTCATTTAACTTTCGAACTATTAGTATGTGCGATTAACTTGGCTAATAGGATTAACCTTGGCGGCCTATCCCTGGTGGAATGATATCACTACCTTCAAAAGCCGACCATTTTTGGAAACTTGGCGGGTTTTTCTACCAGTTTTGGTTTTGGGGGGATAGGTGGTTTACTGTACTATATTATTTCTAGTGTAGCCTATGATTTTTCGCTGTTTGGAATTTTTTTCTCTTTTGTTTGCATAATTTACATCAATTAGTGTAGATTTTTTTAGATACCTAATCTTTTCAATAACCATTCTTTTAGGGTTTATTTTTTATTTTTTCATTAATTGCTATTTTATTTTCATTGTACATTTTATTAGTAACTCTTTCAATTTTATCATTGGTCAGATATTTTCAATTTTAAACATTTCCTAATTTTTTGGGCAATTTTATTAATATTATACATAGTTTTGTTGTCTGTTTCTTTGCTATATTATTCCTTCTATATATTTCTTCTTTACCTGCCATAATATTTTTGTTCCTGTAATTTTCAGTAAATAGTTTTTTTTCAGTTCCTTTGCACTTATCTTAACTGTGCTTGGTTGTCTGTATACTGGAATAATACGTAAATGATTATTTTTCCTTTCAATATTGAACTTCAGACTCTCATTTGTTAGTTATCTAACATTTACATCATTATTATGCCGAAGTTTTCTTAATCTTTCTTTCTTTCTGAACACCATGATTCCACAAACAGCTCCTGTACGTTCTCTCATAATACACAATTATCTCTAATTGGATTTGGTTTGTTTCTATTTTTTTTTAAAGGTGATTTCAGTAAGCGTAATTTCTTTTCACTTAATTCGCATCATGGCTGGTTCGAGTTTAGTAACAAACTTTATTCGTACCTTACTTTTCGAATCTTTAGCAGTAAGATTAATTTGTTCGGTCTCCTCCATATTTATTTTCACATTATACCCACCTTGTGACACTTATAATTAAAATTAACATCATTTTTAATTATTCTTACCAGCTTGTGTGCCTCATATTTGCCCATACGTATGTACCCTTCTTTGAATCAAGTAATTCTAGCAACATTTCCGCTTCCAAAGTAGTTATCATTTGTCACAACCTGTTTTCTGCAAGCAGTCCGTTAGGCTCTGCCCTTCAATTTTTCATTTATTTAACGGCAAAAGGGGTAGCCCGTAATTATTCAAGGTGTAGTATAGGCAGTCTGTAATCCAGTTGCAGGCATGGGGACGTTACCCAGTCCGCAACAAAACCAACTATACCATGCACAATGGCTGTTTGCTGTGACGTCACCATGAGTTAGCCAATGACGAACGAGAACAACGGCTGTTTGGCCATCTGATTGGATTAGCCCAATCACGTGATGTGCACGTCACAGCAAACAGCCATTGCACGTGGTATAAGCATTAATTCAAGCGTATTTATTGCATAGAATTGCGTGTCAAAACACCATCACCAATGGGTGCATACAGATGTATTTAAAACAAAAGCATGGGAAAAGTAAATCTACCCTCTCAATGCAAACATACATGAAAATAATTGTCGCAACAATAATTGCAGGGCCAGGAATAAATGTGATAATATCTGTAGTGAACCATGTGAATCCACCAATACAGTCCACATAGAACAACGTAACTAAAGCCATGCATTGCATACAAGGTATACGTATTTTACAAAATGTAAAAAAAAAGGAACGAGTTGCATACACTCGCACATAAAAAACAATACAAACTTGCCAATGAAGAAAAGAAAATGTAGTCAGATAGTAAAAAATATCACAGTTAAACAAGAATGGTTCATTCAACTTAAAAGGAACTTGTATGAAAAAGATGCAAGAAATTTGAAATATCAGTGTAAATATCATTGGTCTTAATTCGTAGAAAAAGGTATTGGTACCACTACCGAGTTGCCTACAGTTTGTTCCATATTTTTCTAATACAAGGATGTACTGGGTTTCATACATTACCAATTTGCTTAATGCTATAGCTGCCATTACAGCAAAAATAACTTTTTGCACACAAATCGAAGATCGGCACATTTTGAAGAGTATTAGATTTTCACTGATTACTTTAAAATACTGTATGCTTGGTTTACTCCTAAGGGCTTATTTCTCATTAGTGGTAAGTTTTACATGAACGTAATGCTTTGCATTTTCTATTGCTTTCCTAAAATTTGAGTTATTACAAACTTTTTGCTTCCTTACTTTCTAAGTATTAAACGTGATGTACGAGGCTAACCAATGTTTTCAATAAATTTGATTCTCGGCATACTTTAGTAACTATATTCCTCTCATAGCAAATATACTTTTCTTTTTCCATGAGACGGGGGGGGGGGGGATACTAATTTTTACCCAGGAGATATGGACTTTGCTTGGCTATCTTCTATCTATTAAATATCTTCGGGAACTATGGGATAGTCGATTCAAAGGAGAGTTGATTAGGAAAGTTGATGAAAGTAGTGCATGGATTATAGCTGTGAATAAAAAATCATATTGTTTCCCTGTGGACGCGTGTGGCACTGTATGCAAATCAACTTGAATGACTTGTTGCACTGGCACCAATTTTGAATACTGGTTGAACGTGAATGCATGGAGTCGACAGGTCTTAATAGTCCATTTGGCACATTTGTCTGTTGGTGGTATGCTGTTGTCAGGCATCAGTACTCCCATTAGCGTTATGAGTTCCTGGAATATCACTCCAATGATGGTAAGGCCTCAGTCCATTACAATGACATCTGGGTACCTGTGGTGCATGGTGGGTGATGCACCCCCAAAATTGTGCTCAGTGGTTCAGGCAGTGCAGTGACATTTTGGGGCCAGTTCTACCCATTTTGAAAAATATATCAGGAATACAAGGATGTACTGGTTTTCTCCAATTGACTTCTTGAGGGCCCAACATAATCCACGCCAACGACTAGTGTGGTATTGTGCTACGGTTGATTACATCAGTCCCTGTTTCAACTACTGTTGTGGTCTATTCATCAGCTACATGTGGCAGGATCAAAGATACATTGTCGACCGGGAAACATTCTACTGCACCCTGTTCACTGTCTTCATTACTCTAATGTAACCTGCCGTGACATAATCACAGAGTTCATACAAGATTGTTCAACAAAGAAGTGGGGCAGAAGTACTGCAGGTAGGCCAGTATCAGGATGTATCCCTGTTTTAGCAGCTGGGTCTACATAGTAGATAACGCCTGCACATTCAACAAAAGATTCATGGCAATTCTTGATAATTGGTGGCACAGTGGCTTGGCCTTTGGCCCATGTTTTTGGCTGGTTGATGAGTATCATCAGCACTGTCAGGAGAGGAGTGTAAATTGCTCCTCTGACCTACTCGACAATATGGGTCTTCCTCTTATTGTTTTATGAGCTGATCTCTGTTCAGTGCCGTGAGTTTTCCTGTGGCACTTAGTCATAATACCCATAAGGTTGCTGTCAAAGAAAGTGTTTCAGCTTCCAGGGCAGTCATCACTGGGTTGTGGGACAAGACATTGGCTACATGGTGTGCTTTTCCCTCTCTGTTAACAACAACAAAGACGTATTGTGGGAGTCGCCATATCCATTGGCGAACGGTTTGTTATTGAACAGTACCCATTTCAAAACCATGTTGTCCTCCACCTTTCTACTGTGGTTACTGTTGCCTGTTCAAACAAAGTGTACCTCTTTTCAGAGGGTTTCAAGGTTCAGTTACAGAACTCGATTACATGGATCCCATCATCATGTTGCTGAGTCAGAATTCCTCCAAGCCCCAGGTCGATAGCATCTGTCTCGACCCAGAAAGGCATACTAAATCTGGAAGTTGAATCTGGTTAGAGTTCAACATGGCATCAATGAGTTTGCAAAAAGTTTCATAACATTCTGTGGTCCACCAAAATGGTCTTTCTTTGCTATGAAAAACGGAGAGTGGACGGGCAGTAGTGGCAAATCCTTTTAGAAATTTGCAGAAGTACTCGACGAAACCCATAAATTGCTGCGCCTTGTGTTTTGAGCTTGATAAGGGGAGGTCCCTGATTGCTCGTAGTTTCTCTGGTGAAGGGCAGAGTGATCTCTCCATGCAATTTTTGAAAACACTTTCCCTCCTAGTAACAAATTTTGCTTGTGACTCATTGTTACTTATTTCCTGTGTATGTGTAATAATCTTGTAGCTTCAACACTTGTTTTGAAACAAATTGTTCCAAGCAAGCATTATTCAATGGACATGTAACATTCAACTTTCTATAACAGGCAATTATTTGCACAGTGTAAAACACATGAAGTAAAGACCCATCATTCACATTGTGCAGATTGGTAGGATGGCTTCCCCCCCACCTGGGAAGTCACCACATCCCATAAAGACCCCTACGATGTCTTAAATAAATAGTGGTGGCATGGCACCTTGTTGACCAGGCATCAGCTGATCCCTCCCCTCCAAATTTAATACATGCAAGGTGCTGCTCCTGTCATTTAACGTACCATTGTTATAGCTAAGTAAAGTCCTGGAAAATGGTTGGGGTTTTAAACTAGGAGTACCACCGTCTTGCCACAGCCCATCACTACAGACATTGTTGTTTGAAATCATGGTTGGTGAACCACTCTTCGTCTGGAGCTCTTCCCATCCGCCAGTTACTGTTGCTGTGCACTGCTCTTCCCACGGCATGGCATTAATGATAGTTAACTGTCGACCATCAAACAACGAATTTGTGCTAATGTTTATGCCTGGTTTCGTCCCTTTCCACTTCAGTAGTTGTGCGCTAGGCACATCCCGCACTCTTAAGTTTATTTTTAAACCCTAGACCATACCCAGACTACACAACTGCCTGATCACGCAAAAGAAAAAACTATCGTTTGTAGTCATTTTACTGGCACGTGGCTCTTTGGGTCTGACGACGTACATTTGTACTCACTTCTCAAAGCTAATAATTAAAAAAAATTGAGGAATTAAAGAAGCTAGTGGTTAATGCAATTTGTCACGATCTAGACACATGCTAGTGTGTCGTCAAAGGGTCAAAGGGTTTTTAGCGAGCGTTAACCGCACCCGGTCATCTGCTAGTGTGTCGTGCCAAGTTAGGCAACAAACATCACAACAAACATCACATCAATTCAATTGTCGAGGTTGTAAACCATTGTAGCGCGACGCCATAGCGTCAGTGTCTTATATTCTGAAGCATAGTTGGGCACATTTCAGGAACTTAAGGAAAAATAATAATGCGGTACAAAAGCTTAAATTGTATCAAAATTGAGAGCAACGATCCACCAGACAAAAATTAACTCGTGTAGGAATGCCAGCTAAGCTGCTTTCAATGCAAAATCTGACCCTCAGTAACGTTGAAAATGTGTTACTACTAGCTAGCTAGCTAGTCCGCTCATCCCCATGTTAAATCCCATAGGGTGATTATTCATCGAGACCGAGATAACGGGAAGGCTTCCAGCTTCGAAATTGGACGAATGATAGGTACAATACGAACTGCGTACCTTTTATGGTTTGGAGCCTGGGGGCGTAACGGGGATGGCGAGGGAGGGCGCGTAAGTACGAAAATATTGTTATAACCATTGTTAGTATTGTCGGCATGTCTCTCACTGGACGGCCAAAGTTCGGACAATAGCAACGTGTATAATAATGTGCGTGCCTAGACACACACTAGTGTATCCGATAAATCTAAACTACGTTGCAAAGAAAGGTATTCACGTCCAATTCACGAAAAATAAACCAACTGTAAAAACAAAGCAAATTAAACAAACCCAAAAACTGGTAAAGAGGCCACCATGTTGAGAACACACCAAATCTAACTAAATAAAACAAATTACAACAAAACTAAAACCAAACCAAAAACGTATAAAGAGGTGACTAAATTGAGAATGGTTCGGCCTATAGGCAAAAGGTGGTAGCAAATTGTTGAAAACCTATTTCTTGTTGATGTGGCACTTTATTACACATCGTTGAGTCATTACACAATTTAAAAAAAAAAGAGTGATATCATATTAAAAACCAAAACTGGTAAAAGGGGCCGCCAAGTTCCGAATTGTTCGGCCCTTCGAAGGAGTGATATCAACACACCAAAACATTCGCCAACTTAATCGCACCGAATAATACATTGGACGTTAAATGAAAACTTGAACATTGCTACCGAAAGTAGCAATGTTCTAGTTTTCATTTAACCTTCGAACTATTAGTCGGTGCGATTAACTTGGCGAATATTTTGGTGTGTTGATATCACTCCTTTGAAGGGCCAAACCATTCGAAACTTGGCGGCCCCTTTTACCAGTTTTTGTTTTTGATATGATATAAACAAAAGGTAATTACTTACAGTCACATAACATCTTTGCTGTGGTGCTAACATAGAAACCATTGTTGATGGAACACCTGTATTTGCATTGTTGTGTTGTTAATATTGTGTAGTTTTCAGAATTCAGTGTACACAATACCTCTTGAGGATCACATGTTTTCAAGTAGTTTGCAGTCACTTTTCAAAAAAAAAAATTGAAAGCTCACCGTGTCCGGCTGATCACACATTGTCTTGCTCGAATAATCGACCTCGTACGTGCAGGCAAAATCAACGGCGTAAATACCTGGGAAATATCTACATTAAAATGCATTTTTATCCAGTTTTACTTTCTCTTCAGTTTGTTAGGTCCATTGCGTGGAATAAACAGTTCAGGATGGAAATATTAAGGTTTAATGCAACTATGACACTTGCAGCAACTCGGCCAGCTGTCACTGCCTTTCCGCTCTCTCCTCCTACGCAGTTAGTTGTTCGGCAGGAGGTACCTGGTTCCACTTGTGTGCCACGGATAGATACAGGGTGCACTGCATTCTTACCTCGTTACCTCGTTACAAGGGCTGGGAAGACCCCCTTGGTAACGTAGTGTGTTCGTGCCCAAAATTAGCATGATTTTAATAGACGTATCAGCTAAAACCGCAAGCTAGTAGGAACCCATTTCTATACAGCAGCGCTAATAACGCCATACTGGCTATGTGACTGCCATTGAAACAGCTGCAAGGAACACGTGGAGGTAAAAACATTAGCTTAGTTTGTCAAGCCATTGCCGTGAGAGCTGCTGGTTTCTTGGCCCTAAAATTGTTCAATTTTTGGATGTGTTCACAGCTGCAACAATTGTTAGTAAGTGGAATCTTTTCTGATTTATAACCTTAATACAAGTTTTGCAGCGTAAGAGATTGGACAAAACAACGTTTTTAAGGCCTAAGAATCCGCTCTCACAGCATCATCTTGATTAAACACGTCATTTTTTTCCACCGCGTATATCCAGTGTCCCTTGCAACTAGCTCAGCGACCAACTCCAGATGATAACTGCGTCACCAGTATGATGCTGTTATTACTGTTCTATAAGTACAATGGTCTGATGTGTTCTTAAGAAATACAGCTCCTTACCTTCGCCAACAGCCAATTAGTTTCTACCGACTATTTTGTCATTTTGGTAATATAGGGAAAGGAGGGATTGAGGTAGTTGAGGTTTCAAATATAATTTATGAAACGTAATAGGCTAATGATCCCATTATTCTTTTTCTTATAGTTATCTGCCCGTTGCCTGGCTGTTCTGGATTCAACGACATTTGCGACATGGATACCAAATGTTTAAATATTGGACACGCAAGCTGGGGAGGATAGCCTTAAATACCAACACCGTAATTAATATTTAATACTAATAATGTTATTATGTAGATGCTGAAATAAATATGTAATAAGAACTGTCCACGCTTATGTTTGAATACTTTATGACTTTACAAGTTTTATTGGTTTAAAAAAAAAAGTAAAATTGTTGCTAAATTTAGTTTAAATTTACACCAATGCAAACAAACATCTAGTGAAAAAAATTAAAAATAATCTGACATCAGATTAAGACATTCGATGTTTTCTCCGACCAAGGGATAAGTTCTCCATCTACCAAGATCCAGAGTTTATAGCTAACAGTTTCGTCTAGCTGCTGGGAGTCAGTCACGCCAGTACGAGAGGTCTTGAATGTGTTGTGTGATAGCCCAGAATCATGCTGTCTATCACTGTGCTGCACATGGATTACGAAAGTAGTTTTTGAAGTTTTTGGTGATAGCTCGATGCTGTGGCACTCTTTCAGTAGTAATAAGCGTACCCTACTGCAATGTAATGGCCGAACAGGATAGTGTGCCGTAAAATGATATAATGTGTAAGGTCGCTAAGGAAGTGGACGATTATTCACAAGGCACAATGCTCGATCCTAATTCACTCCTTACTGCATAGCTAGGGGACTATGCACATAGCGTTTACATATTAGGCTATCAGCAGAATTTATCCTTCTGCTGCACCTCGTAGTCAGGGATCCAACCTTTCAGTCAGATCCCACACACTAACTACCTCGAGCCGTCGACTCCAGGCTTCTTTTATACTCTGGAGAACAATGGGCTCTTGCCTGAGGCTACTGGCGAACAGGTTCAATCCGGATCCAACTGGGTTGCAGAGGACCCGTGTCTCCACCTGGCGGCTGGCAGCTGTCCAATTCCTGAGTCTGCAGTAATTGGAAGGCTGGCACGCCGCCATGATTGAGGCAAGTCGAACTACGAAGTGTTTGCTCCGTGAGTTGCGTGCTGCCGATCATGTAAGCCGGTTACAAATGGTGGACTTCTGGCTTAATGGCCGCACTTCCGGTTTTAGAGGGTCAAGTTTCGGATTCGGTTTCTATAAAGCTAGATGATAATATTCGACTTCAATTTAAGGACTGTTTCGATTGTGGACCAGGGATAGACCTTGGATGTATGTATATTCCTAGGACTTTAGATCGTCCCAATAAAGATTGGAACTCGAAACACTGATGTCTACATGCTCTAAATTGAAGCTCTGAGCAGCCTACAATGGGGGTTTCCCTACAATGGTGCCCCCACCCTATATGGAGGACCCCCTATAATGGCGGAATGTAGACCAGACCACGGATATCTACAACTTAAAATGGCGGCATTGTGCACTATTATGGGGCACCGTACCACTGATCTCGATATGAGCTAAATTGATGCCTTTAGGCCAAGTAAATTAGGCCAAAATAAAGGCAAACCTGGAATTAAATAATAGAGAAATGGTCTTTGGCAGGTTCGTGTATATCAGGGTAATTATTTTCTAGAAGTACAGAAAAATTCACCTTGGGGAAAAGCCACCATCTTGGAAAATGGCCGCCAAATAATGTTACATCAGCCGTAACTCCGGCATAGTCGAGTCTACAAGAAAACATACCATACAAATGATGTGATAACTGTATAACGAACAACTTTGATTATATTAGAACAATTTTTTACCGTTAAACAGCTAAATAAAGCAGGTAGTAGAGCCAGTTGAATACTAATTATATATTCCAAAGCACCTCATTTACTTTACGTTTTATTATGCCTCTACTTTAATTTCAGTTTCATTACTCATACTATTAATGTATATGTTTATTTCATTCTGTTGTAGGTGGTGACGTAAGCTGGATAATAAATGCTCCATTGTTCCATGAAGATTGTTGCGTAATATGCAAGACTAAAGGAGATGTTGACATCGCACAGTAACTTGGTAGTCTGGTAGCAGAGCCAAAAACCTGGAAGTAAGGTCCGTCTAATGTTTTATGGTGTTTTGTGTTTCTTCAAGGTATACTTAATGAAATTCTGCATGGTGCTACTGTGTCACCTTTGAGCAAATTTAAATATCCAAGATGGCGGCCAAGATGGCTAAAAAATCATATATTTCCCATATCTTCGCCTATAGAACAGACAGGAGAATCACTTTGGTGTCTAATACTATGTTTTCAGGTTCAGGGAATACTAACAACGGATTATCTTGTTGATAAAATATACGCCTTTTTTTTAGGGGCTCATGTTACAGTCACCGTTAGATTTTTCGCTCATTTTCAACTTTCAACTGCTATTCTGCCGTTTCTAATTTAGGTGAAACACCCTAAGTCCCCAACTAGATTCATTCGAAATATGGGAATGTCTTCTTTGCATCAAGGGTAAATAAATGGGTTTATCATTGTTAGAGACCGAGCTACGCCCTTTTTTTTAGGGGTTGGTATCACAGTCACCGTTCGATTTTTCGCTTATTTTCAACTTTCAACTGCTATATTGTCGTTTTTAATTTAGGTGGAAGACCCCAATTAGATTCATTCGAAAGATGGGAATGTCTTCTTCGCATCAAGGGTAAATAAATGGGTTTATCATTAACGGAGCAAGCAGTCTGCTTTAAAGACTGGCCTTGTGAGGATACACAATACACTAGTCTGAGAAAGAAAGAAAAGACAACTGCCCCGACTGGGACTCGAACCCAGGACCACCCGTTTACTAGCCGGACGCTCAGAAAGAAGTCCTGGGTTCGAGTCCCAGTCGGGGCAGTCGTCTTTTATTTCTTTCTCAGACTAGTGTATTGTGTATCCTCACAAGGCCAGTCTTTAGTGCAGACTGCTTACTCCATGAACCCTTTACCTTGTGATTTCTTTCTTTATGGGTTTATCATTGTTAGAGACCGAGCTGCGCCCTTTTTTTAGGGGCTGGTATCACATCACCGTTCGATTTTTCGCTTATTTTCAACTTCCAACTGCTATTCTGACGTTTCTAATTTAGGTGGATGACTCCAATTCAATTCATTCGAAAGAAGACATTCTCACCTTTAGAGTGAACCTAATTGGAGTCATCCACCTAAATTACAAACATCGGAATAACAGTAGAAAGTTGAAATATCCTAGTAAAAAGGCCGTAGCTCGATCGCTACCAATGAGAGACCCTTTTAATTATCCTTGATGTAAAGCCGATATTCCCACCTGTAGAATGATTCTAACTGGAGCGTCTCACCTAAATTATAAACGGCAGAATAGCGGTTGAAAGCTGAAATGAGCGACAAATCAAACGGTGACTGTGATACAAGCCCCTTTAAAAAACAATGATAAACCCATTTATTTACCCTTGATTCAAAGAAGACATTCCCACCTTTCGAATGAATATAATTGGGGTCTTCCACCTAAATTAGAAACGGCAGAATAGCAATTGAAATTTGAAAAAAACGAGCGAAAAATCGAACGGTGACTGTGACACCAGCCCCTAAAAAAAAGGGCGTATTTTATCAACAATATAATCCATTATTAGTATTCCCTGACCCTGGAAACATAGTATTAGACACCAAAATATCCTGTCTGTGCTACAGGCGAAGATATGGCCGATATATGATTTTTTTAGCCATCTTGGCCGCCATCTTAAATATTTAAAATTGCTCAAGTGTAACAAAGTGGCACCCTGCAGAATTTCATTAAGTATGCCTTGAAGAAACACAAAACACCATAAAACATTAGACGGACCTTACTTCCAGGTTTTTGGCCCTGCTACTTGACTACCAAGTCACTGTTTGGATATCAGCATCTCCTTCGGTCTTGCACATTACGCAACAATCTTCATGGAACAATGGAGCATCCATTATCCAGCGTACGTCAGTCACCACCTACAACAGAATGAAACAAGCATATACGTTAATAGTATGGACACTCCCATAAGTTACGACGTAATCCGTGATGACGTCATCAAAATGGCCACCATGCGAATTACTAAATGTCTATTATCTCCGGAACTAATCGATCAATCCTAGCGTGTGACCTATTTTAGAAAGATACTTTAATTTGCTAAAATAAATGCTTGAATAAAGTATGCCATAAATCTATTAGTTTTGGTTTAATTCGAAGAAAAACATAATATGACTGCTGTGCGATATGCTAATTCTCAATTATCTCCGGAAGTTATTGATCAATATTTTCGTGCGATCTATCGTTGGAAAGGTAATTTATTTGCTAAAAGAAATACCGGTGCAATGTGTGCCGTAAATCTATTAGTTTCTGCGTAATTTGAAGGAAAACACATTATGACGTCCTAAAAACGGTCACCTTACGATACTAAAACTCGTGTATCTCCGGAACTAATAGATCATCTCTTATATTGTAACCTATCGTTGGAAAGATAATTTAATTTGTTAAAAGAATTGCCGGAGCATTGTTTGCCGTAAGTTTTTGTTTAATGTATAGAAAAACATATTACAGCGTCATAAAAATGACCACCATGCGATATACTAATCTGTAGTATCTCCGGAACGAATATATCAATATTATCCTGCGACCTATTGTTGGAAATATAATTTAATTTGCCAAAAAAATTGAAAGGACAATGTATGCCGTAAGTCTCTTTTCTTTACTTTGTAGGAAAACATAATCTACACATAATTATTGCCACTTTACATGTGTAATTAAAGTTGGATTTATTCAGCGTTTTGTTACCTATAATGTATTAATGTATTTACTTGTGCTGCAATTGATAACATAGATCATAACGCAACCTTCAGTACATCTGCGAACTCGTTCCATGGAACAGGTATGTCTCATCTTTCACCCACCAGATCCAGAAGGTATGTCTGTGACAACCAGTCTCAACCTAGGACAATCGAAGAATAAAGCAGAATAGGCTTGCCCGAGTCCTCCACAAGTCTTCCTCGCATACGACTAAATGTTCATGTGATCCACCGTTACCAATGGTAATTTTCACCAACGAAGAAAAAATCATTGATGCACCCGTGGAAATGATGGACTGGTAGAATTCACCAGAAGCAAGGCTGACCATGAAGGTAAATTGTTATCCTGGGTAGCCTGTGATTTCCGTCAAAACATCCATGAAGGTTTCAAAGGTAATATGCACATCAATTCTGCTCCCACTATTAGGATATGACGTGAATTCCTCGACCATGGTTCGCCGTGCCATGAACATTATAATAAGTATTTTTAAGAAGATTAATCCATCACGGACACCAGTTTAAGGCTGATCTACCATCACAAAGCTGCACATAGAAATGGCTGTAATTTCAATAATTGGTTGTGAGTTAGCAGGTAGTGGCTATAATGAAAACTCTGTTCAAGCCTGTGTTGCAACACCAGGAAGGGTAGACAGCATTCTGAATTCATCGCGTGTAAAACAAAATAAGTACGCATCAAGGTTAGCATCGCAGGCCTTCATATTCTGCAGAATGAGGTTATCAGATTCAGGATGATGACATGACAGTTCTGACAGTCGTTTAAAGGGAGGCTACAAGAATCGGCTGAATTGATATTTTCGGATGGATGACAACTGCTGGGCGTAACATAGCCTCTATAGACTTGCAAGTGTACTAAGAGATTACGATATTCATATTAAACAATGACTTTCCTGTACACTTCCGTGTGCCTGTGAAGGCCACTGCTCAAGTGACGCACTGTGAACAATACGACACAGCTTTAATAATATACCGTTTCCAAAAGAACGGTATAAAGCCGTAATAATTACATGCACATTAGGTTTTCCTTCACATTAAACAAAAACTAAAATATTTACGGGATACATTATTTTAAAGAATAAATTATTTACCAACGATAGGTCGTAAGATAAGATTGATCAATTAGTTCCGGAGATACACGAGATTTAGTATAGGGGCCATTCAAGTATTACGTCATCAAAAAATTTGCCATTTTTACCCCCTCCCTCCCCCCTCGTCATCGATCGCCATCAATTGCTCAACTCCTCTCAAGTATTACGTTATTTATAACTTGACCTCCCCCCCCCCTTAGAGGGGTGTTTTCCTTGTATTTCCCTGTGTTTTTTTTTGCCGTTTTCGACCCTTTTAGTGGGATAAACAGTGCTTACGTCATCAACTGGCCACCCCCTTTCCCCCCTCATCATCTATCGTCACCAGTTGGGGAACCCCGCCCCCCTCCTCCCCTTCCTGATGACGTAATACTTTAACGTCCCCATATTGCATGGACGCCATGATGATGTCGCTTTCCTTCAAATTACGAAGAAACTAATAGATTTATTGCGTACATTGTTCCATCATTTCTTTTAGTAAATTAAATTATTTTTTCCAACAACAGGTCGCACAATAGGATTGATCAATTAGTTCCGGAGATAATAGAGATTTAGTACATCGCGTGGTGACCATTTTGATACGTCGTCATTTCCGGGAGTGTCTCCCGGTGGATTTGGAAACTACACCATGTGAGCAGCTTCCATGTGCCATATGGGAGCTTGCTGCCGGAACTGAAATGATTTTGCACTAACAGCGTGCACTATTAGAGTTGTTGCTTTGATGGGGAAGAGATTAATTGTTAACGTTTGGGAGCATTGTGAAAGTACGACGTCTGAAAAAAAGGTAATTCGCCAAGTTTTGTTCGATTATTTAACTCTTCATTGAACTTGGCAAAATAGCTTTGCGTTTTGATATTATTAACGGCAAAAGCATGTGGTAACTTGGCAGCGTTAAATCCAACTCAATTAGATTTTGGGTTGATATCACCCTTTTTTGTAAACAGTTTAGGCTTGAGTTTTGCTTGTTTAACTAATTTCTTTGAGCCTTAAAAACGCCTATTTACCAGTTCGATAGCGTTGCCTATATTCTAAACACAGCAACTACGTTCCAGAAACTCTGCCATCTAATAGGCTGATGTGGGTCTCGTGATCTCGTTTTAGTTATGAAACTCACAGTGGTGCTGCGAATAGTGTTGGGCTTTTTTTTAAATTTACCGCTATTTTCTTTATATTGCTCGAAGTTTCTACGGCTTTGCATCTAGAAGTTGAAAAGGTGAAAAGGCGCCATTAAGTCAGTTGAAGCAAGAGCGGCATAAAGGAATAGGGCTAGACGTAAAACTAACTAACAATTGTTGATCGACTGGTTGTAGCCTAACTATTTCCCAGGTTATCCTACGTTAAAATACGTATTTTGTTTCTGAACTTAGTGCGTTCGTTTTGCACTAAGTACAGAGTTATTTTTTTTTTGTCGTTGCTGCGGTTCCAATGAAAACCGTCTGTATCGTTTTAAACTAGCTTTCTTTAATTTCGTTGGCATTGCACACGATACCGACGTTATATTATTTTTTAAATGGTTGCTAAAAATATTATCGACAACAAATGAGATGCACATACGATACTTTAAAAAAAAAGGGGGTTCAAAGGGTTGTGTAGCAAGCGTTAACCGCTCCTGGTCATCTGGACGATACTTTCCATTAACGAAACAACAAAGTATTTGCAAACTTCGAGAAAATTAGATACGCAATCTCCGCCTACCACTTGTGGGAGGTTACCTCAATTCTGACCATTCCCAATTCCTCAAACAAGCATTTATTTTCGTCAAGGGATACACAGGACTTTATTCTGCCACTTTTCTTGAGTACGTAGTATAGCCATTTTCCCAATATTTTAATTTCATGTCACTCCTTTTAGAAGCCGAATCATTCTCAATTGGCCTCTTTACCAGTTTTTTTATTTTTATTATTTAATTCGTATCACTCCTTTGAGAAGCCGAACCATTCCCAACTTGGTGGCATCTTTACCAGTTTTTTATTTCATTTTGACATTTTTTTTTATTTTTCGTGAATTGGGCGTGTACACAATTTCTTTGGCACCGTTATCTAGACACACACTAGTGTGTCGCGCCAAGTTAGGCAACAAACATCACATCAATTCAATCGTCGAAGCGCGACGCCATAGCGTAATTGTCTGATATCCTGAAGCATAGTTGGGCAGATTTCAGGTACTTGTGGAAAAAAGTACTTGTGGAAAAATTTCAGGTACGCGGCTTTCAATGCAAAATTTAACTACCAATAACGTTGCAAGTGTGTTACTGGTTTCTAGTTTTTAGTCCGCTCATCTCCATGTTAATTTCCATAGGGTGATTATTCACCGATACCGAGATAGCGGGAAGGCTTCCAGATATGAATTTTGACAAATGGCTGCAGTAAGATACGAACTGCATACCTTTTCTGGTTTACAGCCTGGGGGTGTAACGGGAATGGCGTGGTAGGACACGTCAGTACGAAAGTATTGTTATAGCCATTGTTAGTATTGTCGGCATCGTCTCTGTTTGGACAGCTAATTTCGGACAATGACAAGGTATATATTGACATGCGTATCTAGACAAACGCTAGTGTGTCGTCATACATCTAAACAATGTTGCCAAAGAAATTGCGTCTACTTCCAGTTCACAAAAACAAACTAAATCTCAAAATAAAGCCAAAAAACTGGTAAAGAGGCCACCAAGTTGAGAATGGTTGACAAAAGAGTGATATGAACTAAATTGAAAAAAAAAGCAACACCTCTGCCTGCCTTATAACTTTCCGCCTGCCTTATAACAGCCACGCGGTGATCGCCATCCGCATATATTCCTTGCCAAGGTCAACTGAGACAGTAGCTGCGTTTCTCGCAGCGAAGAACGCAGCTATTGTCTCAATTCCCATTGTGCCTAAGACGAACCAGCATGAACGCATTAATTGTGTCGTCACAAACCGGAATGATTCTCGTATTTTAACATCACAATTTATAATTTTCTAGGCTAGTGTCTTATAATTTTGCTTCGGCGATCTATTGGAATAATTAATTTAAATTTTTACCCCATTAGTCTTTTAGATTTTTGATCTCATGGTAATTATTAGCAAATTAGTATATGCACACACAGAGATTAAACGTCATGGTTATTGTAATCGCGCAAAGGATCATATAAGTGCGGGACGCACTTAAATAATGTTACCAATATTCAACAGAAAATCTCCTAGACGCCACATTTTAAAACAAATTTTTAGTTAGGGAAGTAAATAAAATTTTGGGGCCGTACTTGATGTGGAGGATCGAGAAAAATGTCGCTGGGGGGAAGGCAATGTCCTTTTAAAACAAAACAAAAAACTGGTAAAGAGACGACTAGCCTGAGAATGGTTCGGCCACTCAAAGAAGTGATATGAAATTTAAATTTTGGAAAAATGGCCACTCAAGCTATTGTTGACGTGACACTTTATTACACATCTGTAGGCTAATTGAGTTGAGTCTAATACACAATTAAAAAAAAGTGATATCATATCAAAAAACAAAACTGCAAAAGGGGCCGCCAAGTTCCGAATGGTTCAACCCTTCAAAGGAGTGATATCAATACGCCAAACATTCGCCAAGTTAATCGCACCGAATAATACTTTTGACATTAAATGAAAACTTGAACATTGCTACCGAAATAGCAATGTTCAAGTTTTCATTTAACCTTCGAAATATTGGTCAGTGCAATTTACTTGGCGAATGTTTTGGTGGGCCGATATCATTCCTTTAAATGGCGGAACCATTCCCAACTTGGCGGTCCCTTTTACCAGTTTTTGATTTTTATATGCTTTAGATTTGACACGACACACAATCGTGTGTCTAGATACGCCAGTCAGTATACATGTTGTCAGAACTTTAGCCGTCTAATGAGAGACGATGCCTACAATACTAACAATGGTTATAGCTATTCCCGTTGCACCCCCCAAGCTACAAACCAGTAACTACATGTAGCTACATGTAGTAACTCGTTTCCATTTGACTTGCAGACGTGGGCAATCTCTTACGGAAATGAACAACTGAATTTCACGAAATCATTGGTTTTGAGGAACAATTACCTCAATATTAGACCATTCCCAACTCTTCAAAACAAGCGTTTCTTTTCATCAGGAGCCTCTCGGCACTCCGTTTGCTAGTTTTCGGAAGTGTTCGTCGCATTTTTCTAATTTATGCGCAGTTGCCTGAACTCACCAGTTGGGCTCTTGGCTTCGGCCTATAAGGGCACGTTTACGCAACGACTCGCCTTTGCATTCTCGCAGCTAGAAGCTAGAAATCATCCGAAATTCCAACATGGCGGCCGTTTTAGCTACGGCGACTCGCAATGAAAACACTGAATAATGCGAGTTCGGAAGCGACTGGGAAAATTTCGTTCGGAGGAATTCTTTATCTTATTGTCACGGATTATAACACTTACAGCATTTACTCAAACGAGGTTGGATTTAACTAATCCAGATACAGTTGTTACCATGGCAACGACACCTTTTCCATTGAGATTAAATTCTAGCTGCGAGAATGCAAAAACGAGTGGGTGCGTAAACGTGCCCTGACAATGGTAACATTACAGTGGTGTGCGATATCGTAGGAACTTGTCGGCGACACACTAGCGTGTATTTAGATATTACTGGTACCCACCAAAGCCACAAAACCAGTACCGCTTTTGCCAGTACTGGTGTGGTTGTCGCCAGATTTTTTTTTTGGGGGGGGGGGAGGGAGAGAGCTGCGAGCGCGAGACCTGTTTAGCCATCCTTGCGTTGCTTACGCTTCCAAAGCAAAAAAACTGTGCTTTCAGGTCAAGACATATTAAAGGGAAGGTGCCACCGAACGCAAGTGTGCAGCATGTAGTGCCATCGAGTTCACTCTAGTGCCTGCCCTCAGCAAGCAAATAAGTACATAAAGCAATATTTTTTAACGCAACAAACAAACCACGCGCCTCCTTAATTATCGAGAAAAAAAATTGGTACGATCTCGTGCACCTGGCATCAAGCTGTAAAAGTTAGGGAGATTAATACCACTAGATGCGCTACGGTAGAATATAAGGAAAATACCATGAAACCATCTAGTGGCAGCAATATCGTTAATCTTTACAGCTTGCTTCAGGTGCACGAGGACGTACCAAATTTGTACTCAATAATTACGGAGGCACGTGGCTTGTTTGTTGTATTAAAAGATGCCAGGACAGCCCCCCCCCCTTATATGGCTGGTTTAATAAAGCGTTGTTGTGATTTCTCGTTTGCATTAAAATACTGTGATTTCTCGTTTGCATGAAAATACTGTCATATCTCGTTTGCATGAAATACTGTGATTTCCCGTTTGCAGTCGCCAAGCTTTCATTCGATTTAGTTTGGGGCAGGGCTAAGAGGCCTACAACCTGTTTGCATGAAAATATTGTGACTGGAAAAATATATGACGTCATCAGTACTGTGTCTCTTTGTTGAAAACACAGTTCGAATCATTACTTATACCACAGAATTCCGTTTGACATACATACAAACAAACGAATAAATATCATTGTGGACGCACCACACACACACACACACACACACCCAAACACACGCAAACGAAGAAACAAATATTATTATCTTAGTTATATAGATTTCCATATTGCGGACACAAAACACACACACAAACATAAACAAACAAACAAATAATACGATCTTAGTTATATAGATTGCTTTGTGCATTTCTTTGCTTGTTGCACTAGAGAGAACTCGATGACGCTACATGCTGTAGACTTTCATTTTTGGTGGTACCGCGCCAGTTAAAGTGGCATTATCACCGATTGAAATGCGAACGAAAATACTGTGGCGCCATCGAGCGGTAGTGATATTGTTAACCTTTACAGCATGCACGGAGCGTATAATTTTCAATCAACAATTATGGAGGTTTCGGCTTGCTGGTTTCATTAGAAGCAAATGACGTTGTGCTTTCCTTCGGTTGTTGCAAGCAAGTACTAGATACTACTAGAGAGCGCTACGTGTTGCCAGGACCTGCAGATTTTTTTCAAGCGGCGAAAGTGCCACTTTAACGCCACATGGGTGAGTCCGTAAGACAGTGAGCAGCACCAGTGGCGTAACTTAATTGGTGTGGGGCCCGGTGCGACAAATTATAGCAAGCCCCCCCCTCCCCCCCCCCACTCGATTCCACCTCACACATACGAAAATGTATCTAGACAAACGCTAGTGTGTCGCCCCCAAGCAACAGTAGATCATCCCATTGTAGACATCCGATTGTTAAAAAATTGATTGTTAATGATAAAAAGGCGGCCTCACTAGCAGACATGTGACTGTTAACTGTAAGCAACTAAAAGCATGTTTTTGCATGTTGAGGATAAATCCCAACGAGACAGAAATCTTTCAACTTGTGGTAAATGTGAGGAGAAGGTGCAGGGATAAAGAGCAAGCGGCTACAGCAACTACCTAGTCGCATGCGGTCTTCTGTACAGTTCTGCCACTACCAATGGTGAGGCACACTTCTCTATCACGTATTGCAATAGCTATCTCTATTATATAATCTAAGAGCAGTAACGATCAGAATTGCCCGTTAAAAATGTATTAGCTTTCAAGCGTATTTCACATTTTAGGCGTAATTGTCAGCCTTTAGGCCTAATTTACAACATTAATTTCGTAAATAGCAACTGACGGAGATTTGGATTTTATACAGTAAGCCTATTCATTTTTGCAACACGGTATGCCTCCGAGCACACAGTTACAGTGTTACAACGCAATGCGCAACGTAGCACGTATAGATCAGTGGTAGTAGGAAAGGGGCAGGCGAAACGCTGATGAGAAAGCCAGCAGGGACTCGTAGCAACTTGACGTTGCCATGGTAACATAATTTTAGACCTAATTTTCATTTTTTAGCCCTAATTTTTTTAACGGCAGTTTTAGTTTCGTAAGTAGCAGGTAGGCCTAATGGAGAATTTGGTTCGACCGTCAGCCTATTCATTCATGCAACAATGCGACAAGACTCTTTTAAACGAAGCTAAAATGTTTTTGTTTTTACGGCTGCGTTAACACAAATCCTTAGGATTTCAATTCGACGATGAAATGTTATTATTTAATTTAGTTACGTCGAAAAAGTCTATTAGCTATAAGGAGGTAACGTTTATTTTAATTTGCCATGTTATTTAACTAACTTTTGACACTGAATCCAACGTTGTAAACAGTGGTCGTCTCTATCTGGTACCGTTGCGAAGTTGAAAGAAGCGACGGCGTAGTAACTAGCTCTAGACACACGCTAGTGTGTCGCCGCCAAGTAACAGTAGATCACTCCATTGTAGACATCCGATTGTTAAAAATTGATTGTTAATGACAAAAAGGCGGATCACTAGCAGACATGTGTCTGTTAACAGTAAGCAATTGAACGCAATTTTGGCATATTGAGGATAAATCCCAATGCGACAGAAATGTTTCAAATTGTGGAAAATGTAAGGGAAAGGGTCAGAGATTAAGAAAAACTGAAATTTAAAGGATGAGTGTCCACCAATCATAGAGAAAAAGATGCGTCAATAACGTTGTTTTTATGTTACTGTCTAGCTAGCTAGCTAATAAGATTTTTCCCATGTTAAATCCCATAGACTTTTTGCTCATGGCTAGCGCAAAATTGAGAAGGCCTACGTACCTGAACTTTTGCGCTCGGATGCATAGTGATCTGAGGATGGTCCTTTTGTTGGTTTGGGGGTTGTAGGGGTCAGGACAAATGCGTGGGAGGGTTTTGAAATTCACCACGGGCGAATTTAAAGTTCGTTTCTTTTCCAAGTTGCAACCAAAGATTTTAAGCTACATTGGCTTGAACAATCAAGACTGGTCCTTAGATTTATTGTAAAAGCCTGGATGAACTAAAAATTGAACTGTAATGAAGGACAAAATAAAGAAAAATTAACGTTGCCGTGGATTGCGTAAGAATGAAGGGATGCGCGTTAGATGATGGTTACGCAACAATACGAGCATACACGAGCTAATGGGTTTTTTGTTAATAACCCAAAAATAAATTGCTTCGCATTCTGCTGTTTTAGTAACAACGACCTTCGGGTGTTTCTGCATGACTAAATGTGAACGAAATCTCGAAAAATTAAGGGGAAGGTGAAGGGCTAAACAAAACAACTGAAGGGGATGCGCTGATTGAGTGAGCGAAGCGAACGAAATCAGCGATTGTTAGTCAGTATGTGAAAAAATGGGATTGAAGCATCTTAAACGGACGGTGTAACCTTATGTATGTTCACAGTCGTATGAAACTGGTGATATCCACCCAAAACCAAAACTGGTAGAAAAACCCGCCAAGTTTCCAAACACGATCGGCCTTTGAAGGTAGTGATATCATTCCACCAGGGAAAGGCCGCCAAGGTTAATCCTATTAGCCAAGTTAATCGCACC
>JAHWFP010180850.1:0-12165 GCA_023313725.1 Lithobius niger | reverse complement strand
CTCTAAAATGAGTTTATGTGAAAATTTCATTTTGCAACTCGCTGAGTAACAAGAAGGCGTTTCAAATTCACGCCGCTTTCTTTAAAAAAATGCTGGCTTCCGGGGTATCCCATGCCTTTCAGGAGGCACTAGTTAAAAAAAAAAAATTGGGGGGAAAAATCTTTTAACGAATACGTGTGAAAATTGTATCTAATTTGCTGGAAAACGTTTAAAATTTACGCAGATTTCTTAAAATCGACTAACTTCCGGAGATCGTCCCCATCCCTTTCACCCAATGCAAGGGGTAGTTGCGACAATAATTCGTCATCTTCGTCACTAAATAAGTGAGATATCCCCAAATCCATTAGGCTATACAACCTGTTTTCTGGGAAGTGTTTCAATAGCATAAATTCAGGAACACCGACGTACTACGTAGGGGTACAAGACAGTTATCACCCTAGTTTTGCAACAATAACCCGGCAATAAGTTGTTTTAGAACGATATCGGGCTGCGCCCTCGGACGTATTGTTGCAGCCTCGATCGTTCTAAAAGAACTTATTGCCGGGTCATTGTTGCAAAACTAGGGTGGTAACTACATGACCGTTTGGACTATGATAAATCCGAGTTTATTACTCTTCATAGTGATACACGCACACGAGGTCATTCACATAAACTTGTTGATAACTGCGTATGACTCGATTGCCGCAAACACTTCTTTGCGTGTAGGGTTGTTGCTGTTGGAATCAGGATAGCTACTAAACTTGTTGTTGTGGCGTCGTTTCTTGTTAGTTTCAAAAGGAAAATACACAACTTGCACTTCAAGGAGTTGTCTTCGTAGATTTTAACTTTAGATCTGGTGTTAGTGATGTGCCCTTCTTGCTTCCTACTCACGCTTCATGCGGAGTATACTATTTATTTATTTATTTATTTATTTATTTATTTATTTATTTACTTTTTATGAATATACACAAAATCGCTACAAATTATAAGTCAATGAATACGCGATGCATTAACACAGCGAAATCGTTAAATAAAAGTAGTTAGGCCGCTCAAGATTAATTAAGTGGTTCGCGGGAGTGGCACTAAAAAAAAAAATTGATGTTACGAGCGGGCGGTGTTTTTATTTTACATTTTAATCGTGATTTTTCAGATGCGGGCGATGGCGTTTTTTTTCCCCAAACAAAACGAAATCAGTAGCTTATGTTTTGTTGTGGGGTACAATATCTGTGTTTTGATGCCAGGATTAGCATGCAACAGTTGACAGTGGCGTAACTTATACCGATTTCGCATTGGTAAATTCAAGCTGCCAGGCCGGACTGGGGCGGGCCGACCAGTGCCAATCGGGGCCAGTGCTGGTCCGGCCGGCTCGCTTTCGCGTTGGTTAATTACACGGCTCGTTGATCACGATTTACAGCACCGCCACGTGTCGGTTTGTAGCAGTTGACACTTTCCACTTTCTGCCGCTACACTGCAGCACGATTCATAAACCATTCTGATTTAAGCGGCGCCGGCAGGCTCTGTCTCTAATTTGATTTCGCGTTAGTTAATAAAGCAGTCTTGACCGTGCCTGTCCCGGCCAGGCTCATACCGATTTTGCATTGGTAAATTCAAGTGGCCCTGGCCGTGCCAAGGAGGGCTGGGCACCGTTTTATTAACCAATGCGAAATCGGGTCGGCCAAAGCTGGGCTGGTGTTTCGAGTGCTGGCCTGGCTCACACCAATGGACCAATGGTGTGAGCCTGGCCGCACCAGGCACGGCCAAGACCGCTTTATCAACCAATGCGAAATCAAATTAGGGACGGAGCCAGCCAGCACCGCTTAAATTAGAATGGTTTATGAATGGTGGTGCAGTGTAAGCGGCAGAAAGTGGAAAGTGTAAGGTACCACAAACCGACACGTGGCAGTGCCGTAAATCGTGATCAGCGAGCCATGGAATTAACCAACGCGAAAGTGAGCAGGCCAGACCACCCGTGGCCCCGAACGACACTGGCCGGCCCACCCCAGTACGCTTGGATTTATCAATGCGAAATCGGTATCACACCATTGGTGTGAGCCGGGCTGGCTCTTGAAATACCGGCCCGGCCTAGGCTGGCCCGATTTCGCATTGGTTAATAAAACGGTGCCCAGCCCTCCATGGCACGGCCAGGGCCACTTGAATTGACCAATGCGAAATCGGTATTAGTCAGTGTGGGCCCTGGTGCAAGAAATTATAGCGAGGCCGTCCCTGCTCAGCCGCACGGCCCCATGCCCTATATAATATACAAGGCATTTCCCCCATTTCCCCCATTTTCCCCATTTCCCTTTCAGTCCGTCTCCATTATATCTTAAGCTTCTTATATAGCATTGAGCGCGAGTGATTCATGGGGCCTGGCCCACGCAGTCAGGAGAGGGAAAGAAGGAAGGAGGAGCGAAAGCTGTACGCGAAGCATAGCTGCAGCGATCTTGCTGCTGATGCAACAGTCGTCGTTTGTTTACAGCAACAGCCCTTTCAGACCCGAATTACATCTTGCTGATGGGATTTTTTTAAAGTATCATATGTTGCATTTGCAACTTTTGAAGACGCTGACCACTGTGCTGTTGCTGCTAGATTTGCACGCGGTTCCTGGCCACCCTCCCCCTCCCCCCCTCACAAAGCTTACGGCGCGCGTGTGGACTTAGTTTTTTGCCTGTCTAGCTTATGTCTGTTTTGACTAAATGTTGGGACTGAACGGGTTAAGTGGGCCAAGAAAATCATTGTTTTTTTTTAATTTTTTTTTATTTATAGACACAGACAGTTTATTTATCAACATTGCACCCCGAAATCCGAAGGATTTGTGTGGGTTGCATAATATTATATACATTGTATTACAAGTGAATATGATTACACATATACATTTATCCAATAGTAAAAATAAAAAGCATTATATCAACATACTCATTATCTGTAGCACTATTTTTCCAATACCTACGTTATAATTTTAATAGTCAGTTTTTTTATACATACTTTTTTTTAAACATTTATTATTATTTTGTCAATAACCAGTTTTTTACTTCTTTCTTAATTTATTTAAATCCTGTTAGAGACATGAGATTATTAGGTAGCTGATTAAAGGTCCAAGGAATATAATATCGCATATTCCTCATTCCATAACAATTTTTTGCGAATGGTATTTAAAATCGCAGACTTTTGCTTCTTAGATATGTTGTTTATGTTGTTTTTTTTTACATCTTTTATCTTGTGTTCAGATTTATAATAGTTATTTAAGATTATTATGTAATTCCTAAGATTTTGAACATTTAGTTTTTCATGTTCTTGAAATAAGTCGTTGGTTTGTTTTTTTTATAATTCACTGGTTTAAACAGAGCTTTAACTATAGTCTGTTCTACATTATGTTTGCAGGAAATTTACCGTATGATACCACGTTTCCTTCCACACGAGTGTAAAAATTCGTGAAAATTCCACCCGTAGACTCTAACAGTAACCGTGTGGAGTCCGCAAGTTTGATATCCACATGCTTTTGTACTCATAGTGAAAGGAAACGTGACATCATACAGTCAATTTCCTGCAAACATAATGTGGAACAGACTATAGTTTGTTTTGTGTTCTCTGGATTTTATCTAGGAGATATGTGATGTTAAACCATTGAATTCTATCCCATATCTTATATTACTTGTTACTAAAGCGTCAAACAATATGTGCTTATTTTTTCTGCTAAGAATTGGTCTTAATTAATGCTGGGTTTAAGAATGTATATAATTTTTTTTTGTATTTTTTTTACTTGAAATATGATAGCCAGTAAGCAGCCTTAAACTAACACCTCGTAAGGATTATACCCGCTTTGCTTTCTTTTCTGCAAAAATGTGAATTATTTTTTCAAGTAAAGTTTTTTTGCATGACGATTTTCGTTCGACAGTATGACAAAGACCTGTTAACCGATCTTGTGTTACGCTCCTTTGTAACTTAAATCCCGTCTACAGTTGGAAAAAAAATCCCGAGCCTGAGCCACACTGGGCCCGACCTGGACCTACACGTCCTGGTGAAAAGCGGGATTTCAGACCCCTACCCCGTGTAATTCAAGCGTGGACATGGTCGGTGGACAGGTCCGCGTTTTATGGAAACGTTTTAAAGGCACGAGTGCAGATAAACAATATCGAGATAAAAGGAAAGCACTGGAGGGGAGGGGAGGGGAAGAAATAACGACAGCACCAAAAATGTTGTAGCAAAAAATAAAGTAATTAAAGCCCAGATCTTGGCCGCGATGTTGGGGTCCTGTGTGGACGGGGTAAGAAAAGATGGGTGTCTTGTTTTCTCTCTTTGTTTTTTTCTGGTGATAAATTAGACAAAGTCATAAAAAACGTTTCATGCGCTAAGAAAAAAAACCCATGCGTGTGCTCCTGAGAACCACGTAATTAAGTTTTAGTGGCCTTAAGTGTACCGTAGGATCAATGGTTAAACAGGGGATAGAATTCATTGGCGAGCGAGAGAAGATGAATATTGGACTAAACTTGGGTTTCAAGTGTCTGTTTGTAGGGGTGTTTGTTTATTTGGAACACAATACGTTCGTAGTTTTGTTATGCTTTTGTTGAAATTTCCTGACAATATATTCTCAAACCTGCTCAAATATTTTCTGGTTTCCAGAAATTTTTTAGTAGCAGCCCGAGCTATAAGTCTAGTGGCCCCGAGCACTGCACGAAAAAGTAAACAAAGCCATTCGCCATAAAACAACGTAATGGACGTTCTTTTATATGCAGAATGCATAAGAGAATTACAAATGCTAAAAAAAAAATATTATTATTACTGCCAATTCAAACGTCTTGAATCAACGCAGTCGCTTCTTTTATCATTTCAATACCAAATAGCTCTCGAGGTGACTGAGCTATCCACATGACGTTAATTTCAATTCCCTCGACAAAGAAAGGGTAAATCGAAAGTAGGGAAGAATCATAGACGCTTCGGGCACTCGGAATTATCATAAATTTTAGAGCACTTTCGTAAAGAACGGTTAAATAAAAAAAAAAAAACGTTGATCAAACTAATGAAGATGCATAAGCTGTTCTCCGATACAGTTCGGTTTTACGTTACAACAGCTTGTGCAAGTTAGTTTACTAATCGGAAACTACAATTATAGGTCACAAAATAGTAGGCACCTTACATGATTCCCCTGCGTATAAGTGGGGAAAACATGTCTGTGACATGTGACAATTCTAGGCCAAAAAGTATAGGATCTTACCCGTTTTCCGAGTGATGAGCTGTAACAATAACGAGGGCGCGAGCGCCCGAGGTATTGTTGGGCTCAGCATGAGGGAACGGGTAAGATCCTATTTCTCAACCGCTTTCGCCTTCTCCGCACGACCCGTCATTGTTACCACGCGTTGACTTATTGTTGCATTCGAACTTGCTAATGATAGTTAAGCGGCGTAGAAACGTTCTAGTGAAGATATGATGGTAGCAGCATCAGATGTTTTGCACGGTAACCAAACCACTGACAAAACAAGATAAATGCAGCGAATTTGACGATGAACAATTAAAGCGAACATTCATGGTGCCACATTGCATTTCCTACAACTGTGTTATGTTGTGATGAATTTTAATTCTTGCATTACGAAAGTTTCGTAGTCTTTTTTTTTTTTAGATTGCAGCGCATTTCTGAATTTTAATAATTCTTGAATACGAAAGCTTTGTACTCTGTTTTTTATTTTGGTTGTTGGATTTTATTTGATCTGTGTTGAATCATCATTCAAAAAATTACGTAAGGAGATTCGTGTTGTTAGCGTTTATGCCGTATTTGTCACAGATGTAGGCCTAAAACAAAAATGGAAAGCAGTGCTGAGATATCCCAGCACCCAAACCGAAAACCATTGTTGCGATCCTGCACTGTTCCATTGTTACAAGAGTGCGGAGAAGAAGAAAGCAGTTAAAAAAACGTAACTTTCTCACTGGAGGGAGCAGAACGTCAGATTTATTGTTGGACCTACATTAGAGGTAAAAAAAAAATCTTAGGGTATCTTTAAGCGATGGATTAAACAGTTCGGAAAGCCAAAAGGGCTCGAGAAGTGTTAAATAAATGCAGATACAAACCTACTTATGTTGCCATTTGAATTTAATGTCAGACTGCCAGAGCGGGGAATTGAACCTACGATCTTTGAAACCAAATGCCGAGGCCCTACTGCTGACGTGTCAGTATGGCCGAGTCAGTATGGCCGAATCAGTATAGTTCAGCATAGGACATCGGTATTTGGTTTCAAAAGTCGTGGGTTCATCTACCTGATCAGGCATTCAGACATTTTAAGTCCAAAACGGCAACGTAAATAGGTTTGCATCCGTATTTATTTAAGCGCAGGAGTGCGGTAATCGTAACCGGAGGTGACATTTTAGTTCCTTTCGCCCCCCCCCCCCCTACCACCACTCCAGTGAAAAATAATGGCTGGTCCCTTTATGATAGCAAGCAATTGCAGAAAAATAATTTGAATTGAATTTTTATTTACGTGAGTTCAAGGACCTATTAGTAATATCAAGAATTTATAGGGTTGGGAGGAGAATTTGTGACTGAGACCCATACTGAAATGTCTTGGACACATTCACATTAGTTCAGTCTTAGTTTATAGAGGGCGCCACATGTTTTGTGTGGGAATTTCTACTCAGTTTTTAGCTAAAATTAAACTAAACTAAACGAAACTAGCTTATATTTAATTATTATTTAGCCTGGCTTAGTTGTAATTTATTTTACTTTAGATTTGGGCTGAAAAATGAGCAAAAATTACCAGATAGAACATGTGGCGCCCTCTGAAAACTCGGACTGAACTAATGGGGACGAATCTAACGTGTTTCAATAGGGACTTCTTAAGAGTTACAAATTCTCCTCCCAATTCCTATAAATTATTGGTAATACACTCACTTCTAAGCTTAGCCTTAACCGTAAACCTGACAGCCGAACTGTTTATCTTCACATCGCTAACATTCAGAAACGCATCCAGGAATTAAGACACACGCTAGTGCGTCACCCGACAAGTTCAACAACAACTAACGTGACATTTTGGTTTGGCAGGAAGGGGGAGGAAGTGGTAGAGGGGGAGAAAAAATTGGAATTTACATTTAGGTCAGAGAATTCAGCTAAGGGGTCTTAGCTAGGGAGGAGGGGGTGTTTTAAATCTACGTAAAACAACTAATTTTTAACAATCGTAGTGCCTCTCTGACACTAAAAAAACATTTTTCAGTCTCTTTAATCGAAATGCGTGACTTTTGTTTCTACTTTTACCAAACTTTAGTCATAAATTCGGGTCAGGAGAGGTGGGAGCGGTACACTTTCTCCCTTTGCGCTCCTAACACTATAACGGTGAACATTTCTGCTTTACGGTACAGTCTTCATTTCCACAAACTTTAAAACTCGTATACAAGTCTGCTTGAATAATTACGTTGTTATTAAAAAATTAACTATCTCGTTTGCCAGTCTTTCGAGTGGAACTAACACACAGCAGCAGGCGATTAACAGATAAAGGTTCACGACAACGCCACGTGCGGCTTATTCTATTCAGGAAATTAAATCAACTGAAATGTATTTCTTCGTATTACCTGAGGAGGAAATCGAGTTTACTTAATGGTTAAAACACGAAAAAAAGTACGATAAGTATCCTGAATAGTTACTGACAACTCTGCGTATTCAAAAATGTGTTCAGGTACAGGAAATGTCCTTCAACAATTGAGTCACGAAATAGCGATTGTTTGAATTGACCCAACTAGGTCTGCGGCCTTGCAGTGCTGGAAACACTGGTTCTGATCAGATCCCCGAAGTTAAGCAGCATTGGGCTGGATCGATACTTGGGTGGGTGACCTCCTGGGAATCAGGAGGTTGGCTGTTGCAGACATAGGGCCTTAGGGCTTCGGGCAGATGACCGTGGTTAAAACCCTTTTAATGTTTTTTTTTTCAAGTGAGATTGTCGTAAATAATTACCAATTACCAGGTGATACAATTTCTACAAGGATCGCCTGCACAGCTCAATTGTTCGCCCTGCATTACATACGAACACCCAAAAAGGACAATTTTAACTTTCACATAGTTTCAGAGCAGGCAAGTACAATTTCTGTGGCGGATTTTTGGTGAATTAGGTGGCAGATTTTGGCACAATGCTCAACAACGGTTTAACACTGTTATTTCATTGTTGCAACATTGTTTCAGGATCGTTAGTTCCACTGCGTGAAACTGCCAAGCAACGTGTTGAATAAATCTTTCCATGATAATCACGGATACAGTACAACAACAGTAACACATTGAAAAAAAAATTAAGAAAAAAACTAAAACAAAACCAACACCTGATAAAGAGGTGACTAAGTTAAGAATGGTTCGGCCTCTCAAAGGAGTGATATGAAATCAAAATATTGGAAAAATTACCACTCAAGCTACTGTTGACGTGGCTGTTTAGTACACATCTGCATGCTAATTGAGTTAAGCCTGATACGAACGTTTGAAAAAAGAAATGATATCATACCAAAAACCAAAACTGGCAAGAGGGACCGCCAAGTTCATAATGCTTCGGCCTTTAAAAGGAGTGATATCAACATACCAAGACATTTGCCCAGTTAATCGAATCCGAATAATACTCTGCACGTTAAATGAAAACTTGAACATTGCTACCGAAATCAGCAATGTTCTAATTTTTATTTGACCTTCAAACAATTAGTCGGTGCGATTAGTAACTTGCAGAATGTTTTGGTGTGTTGATATCACTCCCTTGAAAGGCCGAACTATTCGGAACTTGGCGGTCCCTTTTACCAGTTTTGGTTTTTAATATAATCACGACTACAGTACCATAACAGTTACAAATTCATTTTACATTTCGCGTATGCTTACATATCGACTGTACAAAATCCTCCACAAATTATCAAGCAGGAGGAAAAGCCGAAAAAATTTGCTTACATTTATTTAGAAACAATTTTTTTGTACATTTCGATGCATAGATAATTCATGCAGTAATCGTAAAAGTGCTTAAATATGCATATTGGCAGTTTCGTTCGTAATTGTATATAGCTTCTTCCCCCTTTTTATGTATATACTAGAGGAAGCCCGTGCTATGCACAAGGCCGGTCATGAATTAAGTTTACGGACACATTTTCCGGGACATTTTTTCGGCACTCCTCCCGACGACTTGTCAGATTGATCGACCACTCATGCCTGCCTCCTGTTTGCATGCAGGTAGAATGGGAGAATGTATTTGCAATGCGGGCGCGAGGAGGGGAGAAGTGATTGTTCGGCCCGACGACTTGTCAGATTGAACCTTTATTGAGTTGATCGGCCACTCATGCCTGCCTCCTGTTTCCATGCAGGTGGAGTGGGAGAGTGCATTTTCAATGCGGGTGTGAGGAGAGGAGAAGTGATTGTTCGGCCCGACGACTTGTCAGATTGAACCTTTATTGAGTTGATCGACCACTCATGCCTGCCTCCTGTTTCCATGCAGGTAGAGTGGGAGAGCGCATTTTCAATGCGGGCGTGAGGAGGGGAGAAGTGGTTTTCTTTTTTTTTTTGCCGTCCTTTTAGCCGGCCTCCAAGATTATTATAAAGATTTCTTCACTACACTTTGCTATGCGTTTACATTTTGGCAATACTGTATGATTGTGGGGGAGGGGGCGAAGGGAGGGGGGGTCTAGTCCTAGTTTTATATTTATTTTAACATAAAATTTTATGCGTTTGTATTTGGATGTGAAAAGGATTCTTTCTTACAAAACAGGTCCGCAAGAGCCTCCGTAAGGGCCCCCCCCCCCACATATTTTACATGAAAATAAATATATATTCTTCTCAAAGATGTTACTCTATCCAAACACTAGAACGACGCAAGAATGGATTGCAAAAAATCGTTAACTTGCAAAGAGCAAGTTGTAAACAGTATCCTAAAATAAAACAAGTCCTAGATATAAGTAAAAAAAAGAAAAAAATGCGTGATGCTAACGCTACTTTTAAAGGGCAAATACATCCATTTTGACATGCATGCTTTACTTTTGGATCATTTACACAATAACTAAACACAAGAATTGCGGTAAGAATACGTTACGTACGTCCGATACAACAATTTAATTATTGCATCACCAAAACACGACATGGAGACCGCCATTGTTTTGCTGGAACCCACAGAAATTAATGCCGACAGATGTCACTTTTCGATTTCGACTCGCAGCCGATTGAGATAGCTTTATTGGCTTTATTAATGCCGACAGTTGTAGTAGCCAGCTAAGGCCGTCGGACGCTTGAGCTCACACAGCCAACAGAGCTATCTCAATCGGCTGCGAGTCGAAATCGAAAAGTGGCATCTGTCGGCATTAATTTCTGCGCCTTCCAGCAAAACAATGGCGGTCTCCGTATCGTGTTTTGGTGATGCAATAATTAAATTGTTGTATCGGACGTACGTAACGTATTCTTACCGCAGTTCTTTCGTTTAGTTATTGTGTAAGTGATCCAAAAGTAAAGCATGCATGTCAAAATGGATGTAATTGCCCTTTAAGCAATGGCTGGCTCCGATAGTGTTCTCTGGCATCAAGCACAACAATTGCTAGTAGTGTATCTTATATGCTATTTTTCCAATGGCGTGGCTAGCTTGGTATGCGCCCCCCTGCGAAAGTTTAAAGTACGTCGCCCCCCCCCCCCTACCCGTAAAATTAAATTAAAAAAGAAATTTTATCATCAAACTAATACAACAACACAGCACGCTTTGCCCACTTCTGAAAAAAACTAACCTAGTTTTACAGTCATACAGTGCAGGGCTGACCCAACGTTAGCGAATGTTGCGGGGAAGGGGGGTCTGCGCCACTTTGCAGAACCCCTAGTTAACTTATGGCCTGAAGCTATAATGGCGTAGTAGTAATTAACCAATAAGAAATTGTAACGTAGGGCACAGTGATGCCCCAAGTGTGTAAGCTTCGAATTGGAAGGGGCTCAAAACCGGGCCACGCGAGTGAAATCGTCAGTTGCGTTCACTGCCCAAAGTGGCTCAGACCCTCTCACCATGACCTTCCCAAACGGGAAAAAAATTAGTGCGTAGAAAAGGAAGTTAAAATGTAGGACTTGGAAAGTTGAAACGAAAGTAAAATCTGGCCCTCACCTCAAGCAGCAAAAGCGCCTTACTCGTGAGAGGGGAAAGGAAGGAAACTGGGAATTGGTGATTGTTGGAACGGGGAAGTATTGACAATAAGTGGGGAAATGAGGGAACGAAAATTGTGCATTGTGTGTACTAACCTTGGGCCTATTGTGAATTTCTTTTTGTTTGATTTGTCTTTTCGCGTAACCGTTATTTAACTTTGATACGTTTTTTTTTTCCGAATATTTTTTTTTTATTTGTGTGGATTGATTTTTGGGTAATTTTGATTAAGAACGAATTTGGTAACTCCATAACGAATTTGATAACTTGTTGACAACGTTTTTTGCTAAAAGGTAACTGATTTTGTAGATCGATTTTACAACGGTAACTTAACGGTCTGAAGTGTGAAGTCTGAAGTTTTTATTTTATTGGAACATATTTAATCGAGATCTAATCTAACTTGTACTAACGACTTTGTATTAACTGGTGTGGGACTTTAATAAACTAGAAAAAAGAGCATTCAATATTAAGAGTTGGTTTTGACTTAGCTATTTTATCCAACTAAGTGTTTCATTTGTGGGTATTGTTGGGGGAACAATTGTTTATGGTTAAGGAGTGTTCCGGTAAAGCAATTTTCTGAAATTAAAGTAGAGTAAACGGTAATAAATAAAGGTATTGAGAATTTAGGCTTGGTCTTTTTAATAAAAAATAAGTGTACAGTGGTTCCAAATTCACCCCTATCGGCGAATCCACCTGTTACAGAAGAATGACTATTTACCTAAAAACCACTTTTTGATCTGTTGATTTCAGGAAATATACTACCGAGTGGTACTTCACCAACTGTCATAAGTTCATTCGTTAACTCTAAGCAACACTCAAGATGGCGTCTAACGGGCATCTCAACCAGGCTTTAGAAGTTCCCAACACAGAATGCCTTTCACGAAGAGCGAGTTTTGAAGTTGGTGTAAAAATCGCTGAGGCGACTCTGACTCTTGAGACTCGGGCAAACGAAAGAAGGAAAATCAAGAAGAACTTGATCTGTTTGTACATCGGTAGCTTGTTAGTAAGTTCACCAATGTACGCACTCATCAACTCTGCTACATCCTTATTGGCTTACCGCGGCGTAGGCGTGCCGTCGCTTGCTGTT
>JAHWFP010180849.1:0-13352 GCA_023313725.1 Lithobius niger | reverse complement strand
CATTGTGTCTTATGAATAATCGTCCATCTCCTTAGCAAGCACTTACAACCAAAAGCCCAAATATTCACAAACGAGTTATTTTTATAAAAACGCCAGCCATCTTGTTTCCTACTGCGATCGTCCCGTTTGCTCGCAAAGCGCCGAACGTCTACTGGTGACGTCAGCATTGAGCCAAGAAAGCTATTTGCTTAAGCGCTTTGCCAAACGGATCGCACAGAATGCAACAAAACATAATATTGAAGAAAGACGAGTACCAAAGTGGCAGCTCACTGAGATAAATACCAAAGTGGCTGCAATCTTAAGAATCCAAAGGCAGGAAAAGAATTCCTGGTAACGTTTCGTTGTTTCAGTGCTGATACTGTTTAGAAAACTTGACGGACAAAACAATCAGACACAATTTAGATACAAATCTACACTCACTCCAGGAAGCACACTTAATGCAATGTTTACCTTTTCAGGATAATATATAAGAAGTGGCAAAAGCAAGATGGGAAGTAAAACCATTACAATGGTACGCAAGCGTACTGTTATTCTGAACAAGAGTATCCATAATACGTTACTCGGACTAAGCTTAGACACCTCTTTAGGTTCAAACTGCCACGATGAGTTGGTGGACGAAGAATGAGCCGGAGTTTCAATCTGTGAAGGTTGACCTGAAAATAGAAAATAAAAGTATCACCTGTTGTTGATTTGGAATGTACATGATTGAAGTCCTCACTCCAGCAAAACTAAAAATATTAACACCTCCGTTTCCATTCAATAGTTTTCGACGAAACTTGGCCAGATAGTAGATGAGTGTGGAAGGTATATTTATACCAAAATTATGCAATTCTGTACAAGAGTACAAAAGTAGGGAGCCACACTTAAATTTGAAAACTGTTCACTTCTTGTTGTTCTTCTTGGGTTGCCACTGTTTCAGAACAAACTTCTACACCTTCCTAAAATATGAAACATGATCTAAGCCAGAAATTTCGTTGTCCTTCATCCTCAAAGAGCCTACTTTTTCAGTTGGACGAGGAATTCCAGAATTATGGAATCCTGAACGATCATTTTTGTTGTTTTACATTGTTTTAAACATTGTAATGAGGGAACAAGGCCAATCAGCAAACGCCAGTCACCAGGTATGGACTGAAGAATACAGAAATGCTAACAATTCTTATGACCATACTTTTGCCGTTTTCATTGTTGTAAAGTCGGCTGCTAAATCCCGTATCAGCCCACTTGCAACAATGCTTTCTATGTTGCTAACGCATTCTTCAAAAGTGGGCCGGATAAGTGGGCAGGATAAGTGGGCCGGCCCACTTATCCTGCCCACTTTTAAATTTTTAAACCCGGTTCAAACAAGTGTTTTAAAATAAACACTTTTGGCACACCTAAAAAACGTTTTTAAATGCTTTACCTGAAACACATACAACAGCGTTTTACTAACAGGATTGACTAAAAAAAAAAAAAACGAATACTTTTATTTTACAGCACGTGCTTATTTTAAATTAAAAGAGTCGGTCAGTCAACGAAATGTCCACTGGACTTGCTCTCCATCAGGACCAGAACGGCGATTACGTTCATTTACCCACGCCCTATAAACATTTAACTCCGAAGATATTGAACGTCTCAAATTACCGCATTGCCTTGAATTTTGAAGCTGAAGTTCATCAGAAGTAACTTGCATATAAATCTGTTACTTACTTGAGGCTGAACTCCATTAGCCTAATCGTCACACAAGCTTACCCGGCTAAGCAATTCATCGTCCTCGTCAGAGAAAAGATTCGAAACACCCAAATCTATTGGGCAAAACTTGGCTACCATTGTGATAAACGCAGTTTGGAATTCACAACAATGAACAAGCAGACAACAATGAACATGCACGCAGCGCCAACATGCATCTCTTGAGACGACACATTGTTATAAAACCGCCATGAAATGGAGAATTGGCACTGATCTGAAAGTGCTTATGTTGAACGAAAAGTATGGTCATAAGAAACTTATAGCCGTACTTTTGCCACAATGGTCCGCTGATAAGTGTTTTTTGGCCCACTTTTTCTTTGACAGATTCCTCGGACTGAAAGAAACATCCTCGGCCTTCGGCCTCGGACGATCTTTCAGTCCTTGGAATCTGTCAAAGAAAAAGTGGGCCAAAATCCACTTATCAGCGGACCATTGTTGCAAAAGTATGGCTATAACTATTACTAATGCGCCAACAATTATACATCCGCACTTTGAGGAAACGTGAAGACGAAGCATTATCCTTATCACGAATCAGTTTAACAATATTAGCTTATCAGTTCATTTATTACTTCATAAAATTCTTAACCCATAAAATGGTAGTTGCAACTCTTTTGTCAGCGTTGGCCCAAATATGCTTTAAACAATGCTTTAACAATGATAAAAATAACAACATCTTTTCCGGCAGAAAAAGAATTTATTGGAGGAAACAACGAAGAAGCAATGGTGTAACAATAATGCTGCAAACAAGAATGTATTTACAAACATGTATTATACTTGGTTTCATGAAATCACGTAATCGGGCTTGAGTGAAAAAAAAAAAATATCTGTCTGCTCCCGGGTTACAGGGCTTACAAAAACACCAAACATGTGCAGTCGGATTCAGTGAGAAAAAACCAAACCAGGCCACAGGGCGTGAAAGACACCATCTGCTCCCGGGTAACGGAAATAAATGAAGGATGGTGAAATGAATCACAAGATACATGGATTGAGTGAGCGAAACAACCTTAGCGCAATTACCCATCTTCAAGAACCGGAATTATTTAAATTATACATTTCACTATTATGGGGCAGTTGTACTCCTAGCGTTGCCCGTCTTCATGACAGGCTTTACAGCAAGTTAGTTCATAACAAAGGCAGACGGATTACAAACAAAAACGTCAAGTGTGCCGTAAAAAAAGGCAGTATGATTGAAGCTTCAGTTTACTTGTTAAAACGCACACGGATAAAAATTTATGATTTTTAATTTAAATAATCAAATGGACAATTGAGAAAATTGTGTCTGTTTAAGTGCTGTTGAGATTTCCGACATATTTTGGTTAGTAAGAGCACAACAGCGCTTAAACAGACGACATTTTTTTTCAATTGTACATTTGCTTATTTAAATTAAAAATTATAAATTTTTATCCGTGTACACTTTAATAAGTAAACTGAAGCTTCAACCATACAACCTTTTTTTTTACGGCGTACTTGACGTTTTTCTTGGTAATCCGTGTGCCTTTTTTAAAAACCGGCCCCATCTCGAGATCCCATAATTCCCCCTCCTCCTGCTACATAATTTCTTATGCTTCCAAAATATATGTTACATTATTATTATTATTATTATTTTTTACCTGAGATGGATAATGAGTGTTCAGATGGCTTTTTCTTCGTGTCTCCATCCTATGAAATTTAAAACAATTTAGAAAAATCGCTTTCTGTATGATGATGGGGTAAATATTTCATAAAGAAAAAAAAACCACTGAAAATATTTCCATACACTATTTTATAAGATACTAGGAAACAGGATTCGGGCCCATAGCAGGCGGAAAGGACTGACAATTCCTTTTTAAATTATGTTTGCGATATTTTATAAGATGTCTCTATTAGTAACACCAAAGCAATCGGGGTATCATTATCAGCAACAACGATTGCAATGACGGCTAACAGCTCGTAGCAGCTCTTCTGCAATCAGGGTAATGGATACTACTAATGGTAATATGCCGTCGGGTGAGTAATGGACGCATGCCATCAGATTACCTAGAGCCGTTAGACGAGTTGCCATCCTTAAACGGTTTACCAGCTACTACCGTATTTATACCAAAAGCAAGCGTGTTATTATCATCAGCAGTCGGGACAGCAGTGCCATCTAAGAAATAGCTCATGAGTGGCAACTTCTGCAATCTGGGCAATGGAAGCCACCGACGGGCCACATGGTATCCTTAGATGGATCACCAGATAGTTAGATTTTGACAATTCTCTTTTGATACAGTTTCTTCCCACTAGATGTCACTGTTAAGCTACAGTCAAAATCTATTTAATTCATAGGCTATGCGCTTTTCTCCAAAAGGACCAACAATCAATCACGAAAGGAAAAACATTAGAGCATCTGAAAAACCATTATTTAAACTGCTGCTAGTTTCAGACAGTTTATCGACAGTGGTATCTAGTAGGCCAACCTACACACGGTACCAAAAATGTATCATTATAAATCATGAAACATCCACACAATGACAGTGGTACCGAAAATAGAAATCTCCAATCGCCAATGCTTCAGTCCGTTTACATTTAATGTTTCAGTCAGAAAATTTATTTTTATTTTTAAATCAGCTTTCCCGTACCAAAACCCCACAAGGGTAAAGTGACTGACTAAATTTCTGCTACAGAAGGTAGTGATATCAGAGCCAATGTGATTGTCCCCCAAGTATTTTGAACCAACCTTGCTCATTCAATTCTAACTGCCACCTTGGTGATCGCCAGTTAAGGTCGAGTGATTTAAGATCTAATGGACCATAAACTTATTGGTAGTCATTTTGGCTCTGATAGAACTACTTTCGATGGCGTAAACTTGATGGGAAAGTTAACCCTTCTTGGGGTTTGATGTTATATACCTACTGGCAGTTACAGGATTTTAGTTTGGAAAATTGTTGTTGGCTGCGAGTTGCTTACGAAAAGGTACAAGTCAGCCATGTATTTTTGTGTTACTCATCCATTAACAATAGTGGATAATTGTTTCGGTCACAGATGGCGTGTTAATAAAAATTGTTACAATCTTTGCAATTAAATCTACTCCAAATGTCAAACCATAATCGGTATCTATTGGAGTCCAATGTGAAATGGTATGTAAAATTTCAACCAGATCAATCGTACAAACTCTTTTATAGGAGCATAATTAACTAGAAATAAGTAATCAACCTATATAAGTGTCATTTTCATATTAAATGTCTGTGCTTACCATATGTCAATGTCAAAAATGTCAGTGTCAATGTCAAAAAGGGGGGGTTCATATCTTTGCCCAGAGACAAAAGGGGAACCAAGATACAAAAGGGGTAAGTCCGAAAATGAAAGACGGGAGATTGTGTTAGGAGATGATTCGGACAATTGTTTTATCGTGTCCAGTCTTCAACACAGTCACAGTTAGCACATAACGAAGGGTTATGGTGTTTTTACAAGTAAGATTTCTTCCATATACAGCCCGAGAGCTAAGTAATTGCCGTTTTAGCACAGTTACCAATGCTTGATATTTATGAATTACGCGACACCTAAACATGGAATATAAAAAATAGAATATGCAGCCAGTCAAAATGAATTGATCTAGGATGCAATTGACTTATTGTTGCCGAACGCCATCGTCTAACTGATACTTACCACAACCTTGAAAAGGAGTGGACGTAAACGGAAGGGTTTTGGGCCGCCAACACCCAGCCGGGGTGTGGAGGGCAAAGGCACATCTGGCAATCGTTATGGTGGGAGGGGGCGCTTCAAGAATTTGACGAGAGCTTCAGAATCCAGCAAATGGCGGAAGACACTGACGGAGCATGCACTAACTGTTGCAGCATCAAGAGCATTCCAAACTCTAACTATACACACGGAGAAAAAATACTGACGACAGTCAAGCCTGGCAGTTGGGACAGCAAGCTTAACAGAGTTCGACTGATGGAAGGGGCCAAGTCAAAGAAGGGTAACTCAACCGCAATTATATTATTAACAATTTTGTACGTAAGGATCAGGTCAAATTTAATCCGGTGTAGCAGTTTGAGGTCCAGTCTTGCCAAGCACACAGAGTAAGGGACATCCCTGAAGCCGAGGAGACCCTTGGTAAATCGCCTCTGTACCTTTTTGATCATGTCTATCGCGTGCCAAGAAAGGATACCAGACTGGGGTTGCATATTCTAGAAGAGTCGGACATAGTAGATCTTAAATGCCCAGGCCAAAATCCCAGTATTCTGGGAATAAAACACTGCTTAAGCATTACAGATCTGCAGTAAGCTGCAGCACAAATCGAGTTACAATGTGTTGAAGATTTGAGGTCATCTGTGAACCATATCCCCATGGTCCCTCACCTCAGAAGATGAAGGCAAGTGTGTCTGGCCTCGGTTGTACACGTAGCCAAAATGAAAGGGGCAATGTAAAGGTGATATGATAGTGATCTGGTAATAGACCGGTGCTCCAGTTCGAATCTGGGTCCCATTCCTTGAATTAAGCGTAAGTGCATAAAGGTGGCTTAGGCTACTACGCTATGTGGCGTGTAAGTCCAGATGTGGCGACTTTTCGTGAAGCGGCGTTGATTGCACTTGAAGCAGGAAAAACATGGATTCTTCACGCCAAGGCCGACTGGGGTAGATATCACGTGTACTCGCCTCCTGGATCAACGCCTGTTCATGTGCGTGGCAGAAAATTTATGCCTTTTAGCATTGTTTTGGTAAAATAGAATTTTGGCGATGTTGAATTGACAGGCCTGGAACCAGGAAACGAACCCCACAGCTTCTCTCTCAGATGACCTTGTGACAAGGGAGGGACTCTAAAGCAGTAGTTACGGTTTCGACACTCCACGTACTACTGACGTGTATGTATTTCATACACCTGGCTGGACTTATTTCACTGAAAAGACGACACGAGTGGCTGGTAAACGGTCAGAATTTGTGAAAACCAAGTTAATAAAACAGCAGAAATTCTTATTAAGCTCTTTATTTAGACCGCTTGTAAGTTGCTAGTATTTTAGAGCATACGAGATCTAATATAGTATGTCAATGGGGCTCGCCTAAGTTGATGCGAACGCAAAAGTGAAATTAATTTTCTTTGGTCTAATGGAAAGACTAAAGCGAAAAATAAAAAAATAAAACCACCATGATAATTTAAAGTGATGAATCGACTGGTGCATTCATTTCAAAACAGATTATATACAAGATGTAGACTATAGGGAAGAACTGTGAAAAAAATAAAACACTCCACGATAATTTAAACAGATGAGTTGACTGATAAAAAATAAATTTTTGGATGCACTCATTTGAAAACAGATTATATGCAAGATGTAGGGAAGAACTGCGAAAAAAAAATAATACGCTCCAGGATAATTTAAATGGATAAATTGACTGATGAAAACCAGCTTTTGGATGCTTTAATTTGAAAACCGATTACCCAAAATGTAGGGAAGAACAGTAAATGTTGCTATCGGGATAACTTAATCTTAGTACACGTTTCATTAGCTCAGTTCAAAACTGATATGGTAATCTATTTTCATATTACTTTCTTTGCACATTTATTTTATTTTTTAATTATTTTTGCACGTGATCGTCAGCAAATCAGTACTTTATTGCTTCCCTCTAGATAAGTACCTGTCGTCTCGTTTAAAACGAATTGAAAGGGTTACAAACGGTTGACTTATATGAGTCTGCTCTAACAAATTTAGATGTTATTAAGAAGACGAATGTATCATATATATAGCATGAAGATAATCTAGATTTCACGAAGTCTAGATTACTATTTTACGTATACTTGAAACGCTACTTCTGCACTATTCAACGACAAAGATTTAAGTACACCTCCGAAATTACGAATGGACAAATTCTAACCCTTCATTAGGAACAAATCGCATGTTTTTAAGACGCCAAAAAAAAGATATTTATGGTTTCTTACCGGCTGTAGAGAGCTTGATATTGTGTTGTCATCTGTTAACATCTTCATAACACAATTCGGTGATGATTGGGCTTAGTTTTAGGTATTGGCTAGGTTCCCGGATCACAAGGTCAATGGGCCCACAGATATCCGTGTTGAGTATTATTAAAGGGGCCAATGACCATGGCCAATGCATAACTGGGTTTGATTCCTTTTATTCTGCAAACAATTAGGTAGAAGACAGAGAGGAAAACAAGCCGAACAGCGAAAGTCATACACTAGACATCAAGTATCACTGCAAAAAAAAATAAGCATCTTAAACTAAGATGTGAAATTTGCATACGTTTTTAAGAGGTTTTTGGCATCTTACAATAAAGCGGTATTGCCGTCTTAAAGTAAGATGCTTTGGCATCTTAAAATTTTGCATCCATTTTTAAGATGTTTTCGCAATCTTAGCAGTTTGGATCATAAAGGCAGATGCTTTGGTAGGCATCTTATGTAGCTGGCATCTTACAATGCCGACATCTCATTACGATGACATCTATTAAACTCAACCATCTTACTTTCATTTGTTTGTAATATTAGCTGCGAAAATCTGACATCCTAGATATCTTAGTGAATAGGAAGATTTAATCACAAGACATCTTAGTCCTTGTAACTTGACTGTAGACCAAAGTAGGTATCGTGTTAAGGACGAGTTCAAAGTGAATGTGAAGTTTAGTTAGCCAGCCACCCCAGCCAAACGCAGCGTCTACAATCGTTATGTAAGTCAAAAGAGTTTGTTACTTTCGTTAATTGTGTAGATATCTTAGCATTCGTTTAGGTTATTCATAGGCTCTAGAAAGAATACCATTTGATTTTTTAAGAACGTGACTACAGTTTACATAGAATTACCACAATAAATATTTTCATTCGAAGTAGGATAATCAGGAGTGAAGTTTCAGAGCGTTGTGCTTTAGTGCCTGATATCATCTGTGTGAAACTGAAACCGAAGGGATAAGGTTGGTGGAGGTTGGGGGAAGGGGGGGGGGGGTAAGGAGACTGGTATTTTTTTCGTCAAAGCTATGTTTTCATTATGATTAATGTGTAAGTAATTAAGCATTTTTAATGTGTTATTGTATGCATGGTTCTTTTCGTGCCTACATTATGTGCTATCTTTGGAACAAATATTGAAAACAGGAGTAAACATTTTTTTAAAATTCCTATTCGCATTTAATAACAATGAGTTGAGTTTTAATCGAAATATTCCAAAAGGTGCAAATAGGATTGTGATGAGTGTTGACCAAAAATAATTTATCCATCAAAAACACAACAACTTATTTTATTTTCCAACTCAGTAAACCGCCCTCTTAAGATGTTGGCAACTTCACTTCGTTTCCGATTTAATACAGTGTGCCGTCTTTGAAGATGGCATCTGTGCTTGTTTCACAACTTTAAAAATAATTACTATCTTAAAATGTTAGCAACTTTCCCCGTTATGTAGCTTAAAATAGTTTGGCATCTTACAACGTTGCCGTCTTTGCCAGTTACCCCACTTAAAATAAATGGCCATCTTACAATTTTCCAACTTTTTCTCTTTTCCAACTTAAAAGTAAACCATCTTACTGCGTGGACATCTGAAATTGCTGCCATCTCATACACTGCAGGAATTTGGCAACTGAAAACTATGACGCCTTAAACAGCCAAACATCTTAAAATATTTATTTCGCGTGTTTTCCATCTGATAATAAGATGCATCTTACGTTCAATGGCATCTTAATTGAAACAAGTGTGAAATTAGGACGCATCTTAAACTGGTGGAGTCTTAAATCTTCAAAGTACAGATCCATTGCATCTTAAATTAAGATGGTTTCACGATTTTCAGGAGGCTCATCAACCAAGCAACTAAATTTCAGAAGCATCTTACGAATTTCAAAATGCTTAGTTTTTACAGTGTAGTACAGAAAGCCACCTTTACGCATACACTTCGTCGTAGTGGCATGACTCTGATTCGAACTGGGCAACCCAATTCGTCCGGGTCATGCCACTCCGACGAAACGTAAGTGCATAAAGGTGGCTTACTGAACTACATTAGTTCTAGGGTATGATTTTTCCTGTTTGCCTTGTTTACCTCTTGGCTTGATTTTACGTACACACCTTCCCAGTGTTAGGCCCGTTTCGCCGAACGATTAGTACCCATTACCGTCCTTTTGGTCGTCTGTACACATGAAACAACTTAAAACGGCTGGACCGATTTCATGAAATTTAATATTTCAAGATTTTTCCTAAATCTACGACCAAATTCAGCGCAAATAAATGGTGTAATATTGGCAGATAGTCTAGGTGATCAACGATTTACTCCATGAGTAACTCAAGTTTTTCTGCAACCACTTAAAATTTAGGGAAACTATTTGCAAAGAAAGGCGTATGAAAAACAATTCTGTTGGACTATGGACGACAATGGGTGTCAGCGGCAGAAGGGTAACGTCAGAATACCCGCCCCCCCCCCCAAGGAAGTAATTGAACCACTAAAAACATGGTTACAACATTTAACTGCTCTCTTAAGGCTACGTGGTCTGTTGGGGACAAGTCCTCTGGTGGTTCGTAATGTTTTACTGGCCTAATGTTGTACACCTCAGGCTACGAACAAACGGTATCAAAGCCAAGAATGAGAACTAACAAGAAGAAGTAGCCTCTTGAACCCGGACTTCAGACAGACGGTTCATAAACGGAAACAAAGAGTCTTGGTAACGGGAGGTAAGTTTTTCTCCTGGTGGTCTGGTCTGGGCCTGCCACTACAGGCCAGAGGCTTCAAAATGGCATTGAATGAGAATGAACCAGGAGCAACGGAGATTCTGGGAAGCGTGCTGCTGGCGTCACGCGGTTCAGTATACAGTGTAGCCTAAAACTGCGCATAATGCAAACTTTACACAACGATTTTGAGATTTATGCACGGTTTAGACATGTTGCTGTCAAGGAACAACGATTTAATAAAAATAAAATAAAATCAACTAAGAACCTAAGCCTTCCTTGCCAGAACAGATTGACATTAGGGTGTCGAAAGTCGACCTCAGCCTTCCATTGCAGTTTCGAGGGAGTAGTAATAGTTGAAGATAGAGTGCTTGTACTGTACACCCTGGTGGAAGTGGTGATTGTTGGGAAGTGGGGGGAGTGGTTAAGTCGCCCGTTGTACTGACTCATTTTATTTTATTTATGTTTATTGGATTGCTTGTGCCTCAACGACAGTCCGTTTAAACTGTGTTGTTTGACTAGGGTCACGCAAAGAATGACTTGATGTTATCATTCAGTGTTTAGTCGTAATCTCGCTCTCCTGTCTCAGGTGCATGCAAGGTGTAATCTTGCTTACTAAGGCCTACCGTGTAAAACCAAAAGTTTATAAAACGAAACGTCTCTTAATGGATATTGTTGCACACATTCTCTCTACCATGCAACCAATACGATTGGTGCATTAGGATCTTCGCCGGATAGAAATATTAAATTTTCCTACTCCCCTTTCAAATAACTCAGCTCAGCTCTGAAAGCCTGCATCAACGCAATAAAGAATATAGTGTCTAGCTGCCGATTTGAAGGCTTACCAACATATCTTAGTTTGGTTTAAAACTATACGGGTTTAATTGAAACACGTATTCGTTCCCGAATCAATAATCAAATGTTGATAACAAGTGCATGAAGAATGAAAAAACTACGTGTCTTTTAATTGTAGCGATGCTCCTTGTGCCGTGGCTTTCTGGTCATTAAAATTCCTAATATTGTGTATTATATTAATAGGATAATTCTCTTATGCTGAAAGGAGATTTAGCAAAAAGTAAAACGAATACGTAATGATCACAGATAACGTACAGGTTGCACAATAGCATGTTCATTCATTCACGGCAGCAATGAAAAAGGGTGTTCATTCTTGGTGGGTTGGCTGGCGGACGTCATTTCTTTAATTCTCTTACTCCAAAAGTAGGTTCAGCAAAAAGAAAATGAGTATTCACGGTAGCAATGAAAAAGGGCGAGCGTATTTATTCTTGGCAGATATGGGCTGGCGTCCATAAATCCTAAGGGGAAAGTCGTTTAGTCGTAACAACCACTCACAAACGAATTATTACGAGATCTATTTTTGAACGGAAAACTCCGGGCAATCACACTCGAAAAAATAAAAGAAAATTGTCACCTACTCCCCTAGGTACTAAAGGACACTGCTTTACGGTTGGGAGGCTAGATGAGGTCTGGTGGGGAAAAAAGGGGGTTGACGAAGCACGGGCTGTGGCTTCAGCTGGGTCGGCGGATGTTACCCTGGGACCAACTAGTCCAAATTTTGTCACTATACTTTTTAGTCCCGCATCAAGAATTGTTGGCGAGTTTATGCTAAGACTCGTCTTTGCATTCTTGCAGCTAGAAGCTAGAAATCATCTGAAATTCCAACATGGCGACGGTTTTAGCTGCATCGTCTCGCAACGAAACCATCAATAACCTGAGTTCGAATCGACTGGCAAAATTGTTTCATCAGGATTGTGGCGGATTATAAGACTGCATGCTTTTCCTCAAACGATGTCAGACTTATCTAATCAAGAAAGCGATGTTACCATGGCAACGAAACCTTTGCCATCGCAATTAAATTCTAGCTGCGAGAATGCAAAGGCGAGTTGCTGCGTAAACGCGCCCTAGGGCTCGTTTACGCAACGACAGTTTTCTCGCTCACTAGCTTTTACTTGATCAATACTAAATCTGATAGTTGCTTCTCGTCTTTACCGGAGCATGCTGCTTTCGAGTTGTCTATGCGTATTAGTAACCATGGCAACGACGCAAACTCAAATTTTCTCCTCGTGCCTCGTGACACGGTGTACGATGCTTGCAACATCTGAGTTTCGATTTATGACAACAAGAAAACAATCTCTACTGCAGTACAAGACGACGGACTGTTTTTTTGTATGCTGGCATTCGATGGTTTGTCTTCGATTCGATAGCCACGAAATGGACGCTATGTTGAATTTTGAATTCTCGCTGCGATAAGCTATTTATTCTACCGACGTTTGATCAATTGCTAGAAGCTGAACTTTGAGGGAGAATAGCAAATTTTGGAAATAGCGTGAATTGACAACAATCTTGTAGCAGTGTTTAAAATTACTGCAGCACTTTGTTCTTTATCCGTGTTGTTATTTATAATACATACAATTTGTTATCTATTGCCGCATTCATTTAGTAGCAACAGGAAACTAATCATAAATAAGTAACGGTTGGCTAGCAAATAGCTTTCGGCGTGCGAGGAGGCCTTTTTGCGTAAACGCGCCCTTAAACATAGCGGCAGTAAGCGTTGACGCAGTACACAATGGCTAACTCAAATAATCAGGCCAGTAACTATAAGTCACTCACCACACGAAATTCACCATATAATGGCAGCATTGCATTGGGATCGGGTTTACAGCATTTCGGACGATAGCTTCTATTCTGATATCAACAATTCCGTCAACACTTTAAATTAATTGCATAACTGAAAACCACATTTCTTCCAAAGGCTAATAATTACCAGTTCTGAGTAGTTCTGTTTTTGAAAGGCTCTGTCAGTATATGGGACAAAAATGTCACTTCGAGTGTCACTCGAAAAACTGGCCTTGGAGACTACAGATTGAGTGGTTCGTGAAATCACTACATTTATACAGAACGAAATTAGTTTGTGGGTCGGGGAGGAACGCAGTAAAGTCGTCTCTGACAGAAGTGGTACCCCACAAATGCAAGAAAACACACTTGATTTTTAATTTTCAGCCGTAATA
>JAHWFP010180848.1:0-10096 GCA_023313725.1 Lithobius niger | reverse complement strand
GTGTGTGGGGATGTGTGTGGGGGGATGTGTGTGGGGGGATGTGTGTGGGGGGATGTGTGTGGGGGATGTGTGTGGGGGGATGTGTGGGGGGATGTGTGGGGGGGATGTGTGTGGGGGGATGTGTGTGGGGGGATGTGTGTGGGGGGATGTGTGTGGGGGGATGTGTGTGGGGGGATGTGTGTGGGGGGATGTGTGTGGGGGGATGTGTGGGGGTCTTGCTAAATAGAAACAGTGTACGGACATAGTGTGCGTGCGTGTGCGTGCGGGTGTGCGGGTGTGTGTTCAATGTTTTCAGTTCTTGCTAAATAGAAACATAGTGTACGGACTGGCCATAGGAAACGTTTTGGTTCGTCACCAATCATCTTCGTTAAGGCAGGGATTATGAGTGAGTTCGGCGGTTTGGAGGGTCTTTGGATTTTGGCTCTAAAATCAGCTCTTGGTGTTAGAGTTAACAACGAAATGTACGGTGCTAGGACACAGTAGGCTGCGTCAGCTGATAAAGCTGGGATTTCACTGCATCGAAGGCTTGCCACAAGTGTTATTATTAGCATATGAAGTGAAAAGTTTTGCATGGGTTCATAAAGAGCTTTCATTGAGGTTTGGAGAACAATTGATAGGTCCCTGTCCGGAAAGATGCGTCAGTTGCAAGACGTTCCATTTCGAAGGATTTTATGAGAGAAGTGATTCTGTACTCGTCGAGTAGATTGTTGTGACCAATAGGTTTGAACACGGAGTGTAAGGCAGAGCGGTAGAAGAGTATTGTTGAACCTTTTAACCCCTCTTTAAAGAGAATTATTGATAAATTTTAAGAGGTCGCCAATAGGGGGATTGATAGGATTAACGTTCCCTTGGTCACACCAATGAAACCACTTTGACCAGTGGCTGTCTTAGATTTTGTTTGTTGAGTTTTTGATAGCCTTACTGGCGATGCGAACTGCTTGTTTTTCATGAACTCTTATCTTCTTAATGAGTTTTACGATAGTAGCCACCCGTGAAGTTAAAGGGCGCTGGTGTTTGGGTGGAACTTGGTCCCCTTCTGTTGTGATAACAGAACCTGTGTTTGAGGGAGACTTCTTGGAGTGTCGACTATGAGGTTTAGAAGTTGAGATAACCCTGCTGCCGATGGCCAATTTGGGGGTATCGGCAGAAAAAGACCTGTAGACTGATTTATCTTTTCCAGAACATGTAGAAGCAGTTTGAACGGAGGGAACAGGTAGGGATAGAGGTTTTTTCCAAGGGAATGTCAGAGCGTCTACTGTCGTGGCTCGGCCATGTGGGACTGGACTGACGAAGCAAGGTAGGTCTAGCATAGGGGTGCCCCAAATGTTTAAGAGATGTTCGCAGATGGATTTCTTGAGAGTTCATTCTCCTGTTGGAACTTTTCTGTGAGAGAGTCCGCAACTACATTCCTGTTGCCTGGGATGTGGAGTGGCAGGATTGTTGTGTTGAGTTTTATGCAGAGGTTGAAGCAAACTCCCATGGAGAGGTCTCAGCTAACGGAGGGTTGGATAGGAAAGTTGGGCGAAAACCGTCCTGAATTATTGAAAGAATTTCTTGATTAGACGTCAGGTTCTCCCAGGCCAGTAGAAAATGTTGTAGACGAGTGCCAACAGGAAGCATGAACAGGTTAGTGGCACCATTGGTCCTTTCATGGTGAACTTTTTTCTCCCGGGGAGGAGTATCGGCTTCGTCAATCGTGAGTGGTGCTTCTGCTGGATTGGCTTTTCATCTTATTGAAACGGCGAGAGCATGATTGTTGGTTTGACGAAAGGGCTGGTTGGGGTGAAAGGACTAGTTGTTGGTTTCATTGTGACGACTGTCGTTGCTTGGCGGTTGACGGGGTCTTGGCCAGTTGTCGCCATTCCCTTGGCAAGAAAGAAGCTTGCTTTGCTTAAAAGTAGGTTTTGAAGGCTTGTTTGGCTTTCGTTTTCGTGAGACGTTGTGCCAAACTCAGGATTAAACCACGAAAGAGGACGTCCGTTTCACGTATCGGTAGGAAATAAGCGTGGATAGTTGTTTGACTTGTTCAGGGGACGGGATTGATGAAAGCTTCGCACTGAAACGGCAGATGCTACGACAGGAGGTGCTTGTAACATCGGCCGGCATCTAGTGTTTACAGTTGCGGAGGTTTAAAATACTTTCGTTGCGATGTTAGACTTATTTTCAACTAACATAGCTCGTTCTATGGCCGTTTGAGGGATAGAGCGTCAGAAGCCTATAGGCTACTAAGGTTTAAAGTAAATTAAATACTGGTATCACTGCCACCATGGTGAGGCTTAATTTACTAGCTACTGGAGTCTAAAATTAGTTTATTTTAACTCTAGCTAATAATCAGAAACTCAGGTTAAATAAAAAAAACTCTTGGTTTTTATATGACAAGCAAAAATAAACAGTTACATTAGATTCCCTTCAAGTTTAAACAAGTTATCGTTTTTAGTAGATTAGGCCTATCGGCCACTGCGGTTTTGAAGTCAAAGTCCGGGGACGATGTAGAGTTCGATAAAACCCCTAGGTTTTTGATTTTTGGTGTTTGGGTCTCCTCACCAATCAATATGGAGCCTAACTCCTTTATACGCTCCCACCCGGGAGATTTTGCAATGGGGTATTGGGAACCTCATTCAAAATGCCTGCAACTGAAAGATTAGTGCACACAAGATACGCTATCGCAGCTGCCAAGCTGTATAATCAAATATTACAAGAACAAATCCATGTTAAAGTATTCGCAGAATAAAATTGTGAAGTCCATCAACAATAATAAAATGCAATCTTTCCTTTACGAAAATAAATCCATATTTTAGGCAAAGTGAAAGTCGTTTGGTGGCTTAGTCCCACTCACGTATCAGGGTTACAGAAAAATATGTTTTTACACTATTTTTACAAAAAAAATAAAACTGCTTGTTTGGTTCTAACGTTTTTTTTTTTTTTCGGTTTTGGCTCAGAATTTAAATTTAAGTAAGAAATTTACATTTGAAAAAGACACAAGTTTACAAAAATTAATCGTTGCGGTCCGCGCCACTTGTTGCGGGGAAATCGTACAGCAATTCTTGAATTTAAGTAATAAAATTACACTTCATGGGAGATTGCCAAAAACCCCTGGTCGGTTCCTCGAAACCTAGCTTGCGTTAAGGGTCAGAACGGAGGTTCCTGCGAGCGCATACAAGAAAACAGGCTCTATTCAATGCTAAACAGTTACCACTGGTGTAACGGCGGACGCTACGACGGCTGAGGTGCTTGTAATGCCCCCGGTTTCCTGGTTTGACACGGAGATTCAGCTTAAGGTGTTGCGGTGATTATTGCGACTTTTACGGCATAAGCACAGTGTAAAGTCATTTGGCCAAAAATCCAGATTGGTTAGGATACCCGGCACCAAATATCAAAAACTCGGGGACCCAATTTTTTTTTCTTAGCGCTCAGTCGCACTTTAGGCCTTTTTCCAAAGCCTTCCACTTTAAATTGTGTAACTCCCAGGAAAATGGTTCAAAACGATCACAGTCTTTATTTCTTAATAGCCATAGACTTTATCTTCAACTCTATGCAAGCAGAACTCTGAAAATCATCTTCTACCATTTACAGCAGCTATTTGAAAAACGCTCCAAACTGAACGCACCGCACGCAATCGCCGATCGCCATTTTCCAAGACAACAACCTTGTACATTTGCAATTTATATTTTTTTCTCAGGCATAAAGCCGACCAGCTTAGTGTTTGTCGTAGGAACCATATATATGTACTAAGGAATCACACTCTGCGTTTTTATTTTGAACTACCATACTAGTTTTGGTTTGTTATGAAAACGTCGATTGCACTCTTGTCATTATTTGCGGCTGCAATAATGTTGTAAACTAAAATGCGTTTTAGCATCTACTAACTAGCTGATTTATTTAATCCTTTGCTTAGTGCTTATAAAAGCAATTTATTAACGTAACTTCTTTCCACAAACTCTACCTTGTCCAAAACGACATCATTTTTACTATTTTTATTTTACCAGACATTTATCTCCAAAAAGTGTTTATCTTGTATTTATTTCAGGGCTCCGACCATAGCAACCTCAACCGATTGTATATACAGCCTTTTCTACTATTAACTTCTGCAATAGATCAGTAACCATCCTTCTATTAAACTTGAATAATATTTTTAATAGCAAACTCCATTCCCCCCCTCCTTCAATAGTGTGATGCCTAACATCGCAGTCTTCGATTAAAAATCCGTCCAAGTTTGTATTTCCGACGTACTCACAGCAAAGCTTATGAGTACAGCTTTAATTCAAGCCTATCCTTTTTTAAATTAGTTAAAAACTCAGTCAGTTACAGTCTATCCAAGTTCAAATCCAAATGGCCGTTTCCATCACGATCCATCAATCCATTCCTAAACCCCAAAGCTCAACGGCTCCAACGGTCCGAAATCTAGCCACTCAGGGCTCAGAAGCTCCGGCCAATCAGTACGAATCTCCTTTTCTCTCCCTTATGAAGGACCATTCAGATCCTTACAGTTCCCTATAAAGCCCTCACGTGGTGCGGCTTGGCTCAGGAGAAAGCACAGATTTCCCTCCTCCAAGGCAGCCTGCCTCTCTTGCCGCCAAACCGTGTAGTCGTCGCAGACGTCCGCTCCCTCCCTCACCCATATATACCCCCGGCCCTGCCGTTCCACCCTCAGCACTGCTCACTGATCTCAAAGGCTAGACGTTGCTACGTCGATCGGAGTGGAGATGTCCCCCAGGGTCCACAGGTTGCCATGCCGGGCAAGGTAGCAGTTCGTTGGTAACTAGTTTAATTTTTTTGAAAGTATTCTTTTGGCCTCCAATTCTAAATTTATAGTTCTTAAAACATAAACTTAACTTCTAACTTTGAGAATGATTGTGGATAAGTCAACCGCCATCGGCATTTCTGGCCTAGAACTACCACAACTTCAGGGTTTAAGATCCCCTTCCTAAAAACCGGTTTTATTCTTATTTATGTTGAACACAGGTTCTTCTTAATAATCAAACTGGTTGAATCGTAGAACTTAGACGTCTTTTGGGTTGTGTACCAAGTTTACCATTGAGGTACTTTAATCTTTAGCACGTGGCTTTAGAAACATAACTTGTGACTATTTTGCTAATGTAAAAGTGCATTCAGTAACTTAGAGAGTCCTGTGACTCAAAACCAACTTTTCTATTCGAAATTTTGTAGTGTATGAACTTTTAATTTGTTCACTTCGTGCCAATTTTAATGTAAAATCATCGTGTGCTTTTAATTCAAAGCTTTCAAAGAATCTTTTTGTAACCAATTGCGTTCCAACTGTAAAGTGTAGTTAAACATGTTTTATTAAAAAAAACCTTCGTTGTTTTAAACAACAGTTTAACTTCGTGTAGATTTAATTGCATAAGTAGATAATCAAAAATCATTTTTAATTAACTCTAAGCCTGCAAATAAACACCCATCGTGGTGGCAGCAATCCATTAGGTAGTTTAGTACTTGAAACGTAGTTAGGACACGGACGCTCCCCTCCTAACCAGGCAGTAGCCACTGCAGTGCTGTAAAACTCCGCCAAAGTGAAAACAGTCACCATAAGTATTAACAAAGAAATCGCCAGTACACCAGATGTCAGTGCTCACCTGAAAGGCACCAGAAGAGACAGGTAGCGCCGCTACAACAGCAGGGGCTCCAGTCCCAGCATGGGGGATGGAGCGTCTGGTCCTAACTTAAAGGGGCCTAACCTTAATACTGCTGGTAATTCACTGCCACCAGCGATGGAATTTAATTGTTTAACAAGAGCTAAAATTAAAGATGGGCTACATATTTATTCAACACCTAAACAATTAATCAACTAGCAAACGAACTGAAGTTAAAAACTCCTGGTTTTTATTAACAGGGAATGAAAAGCACAATTTACATTCAGTTTGCACGAAAAGCTTTTGAATAAATTATTATGAAAAAGCAACAAGTTTGAATTTAAATTTTAGTAATTCACACGATCAACAAAACGACACTTGTGTTTTGGAAATACAATCAATTAATTTTTCGAATAGAAAAAGCAATACTGAACGCTCACTTGAGTCGCCTGCAAGACTGAACAGCCTAGGCTGGTTACAGTCTATCCAACAGTATGTTTCAAACACGCATGAAAGATCAACCGTTTCACAGTTACGTTTCTAAGTGATAAAACAGAGCCTTAAACCTCCCAGAGTTGCTGTTTCTAAGTCAACTCCTCAAATTATAAAAGCCTCGGCTACTTATAAAGTCCGTCTGGAGTGAATAACCAATGAATCCCACACAAAGATCAAACCGTCAGTTATTTGGATTAAAGTTACATTTAAAACAAATAAGAAAGAATTTGGTTTTTAGTAAGAGAACCACTCTGACATTATGGGGTGAAAAACCTAAGATGCCGCTTAAGGCGTCACCACCATAAATTTCTCTAAGCTAGAGAGTTTAAGTTAAGTTTTAAACTATAAATTTAGACTTGGGGGGTCCTAAATTAAATTTTCAAAAGCTAACTACAAACATACGAACCACAGCCATCTTGCCCGGCATGGCATCCTACGAACATGGCGTCTCCACTCCCGACTGGCGTGACCCTTCTAGCTTGAGAGATCTGTGAGCTGTGCTAATGATTGCCTCCTGGGGCTGGGGTTTTATACACATAACCGGAAGTTCGCGCGGACGGGCAGGAGAGCTACGGGGGTCTGGTTGGCTGAGGGCCTTGAGAACAATGGAAAGTGGGAGGAGAAGTCGGATGAACAAAGGAACTGGGTGCAGAGCCGTTTGAAGAAGTAGGGATGGAAAAGACAGGCTTGTTTGAGTTTTACTCAATTGAACTTTGGGAAATAGGCCTTTACTTTGAATTATTGGCTATGGAATGAATATTTACATGTTTGCAACGAGAATAGGCTCTGGTTAAAGCTTAATGCTTGGCTTTGGGTAATGCAGAAAGCATTACTATTAAATTAAATAAGTTTTAACTGTAAACTGCAGTGTTATACACCACAACTAGTTTTGGTGGGGGAGGGGGGTAAAATTGAGGATTCACAGTTTTTGCACAGTTTGACTTTCGGATTTGATTGCAAACAGATCTTTTATAAATTTCTTTTAGTTTTAATAGTAGGACAAGCTGATAATAATGTTCTGGTGGTCACAGTCGGGCTGAGAGGAGAACTAAGACTAGAACATATATATACACTAAAATTCGTGTCCGGTAGAATGCCGATGTCTAATTACTTGGACTAATGGCAGCGTTTCTGGGGGCAAAAGATTATTATAAAAGGCTAAATAAATGAATAAATAGTTTAGTTTAATTATATGCTAAAACGCATAAAGTTAAAGTAGAGGTTTGAACCATAAATTAACGGACAATGTTTGATCTAAGTGGAAATTTTTCATAGTAGTTGCGATCGTTCAAACACAATAAAAAATATCATACATCAAATTGTAGTCTGTACAAGAAATCGAGGTTAAGTACCTTCGCAGAGGAAGCTCCTACTATTCCACAACTAAGCTAGTGTTTTTCGGGCTTTTTGCCCTAAAAGAACAATAAAATAAAATCGTAAATATACATTCAGTTACAATAATGGCGGCCGGAAATGATGAGTGCTGCGGTTGGTTTTGTGAGATTTTCAAATGATGGTTGTCGAACTTCTGGATCGAATTTTCCACTTTGGGCTTCCTTCCTCAAGAGGTAGATAATAATTCAGGCTAATAAACATTGAAGAGTTTGACAGTTTCTGTCCATTATTGTGGAAATGGCTGAGGTTTGAAAATCGAGGTTTTTGGGCGCTCAGAGAGAAAAAAAAAAGTGTTCGTTTGCAAAACGAAGTGTTTTTCGACGGCCAGCCTTTACACTGGACAGGTTTTTAGGTTACCTAGCAACTTGGGTGTACATAAAAAGAAAAAAAATACTGAAGGGTTTTTAGTATGACCCATAACTTACATGTCAGTATATGAACACTGGGAGGTTTTAAGGAAGCCAGCAACTTTGTAACACATTGGTTTATCTTTAACACCAAGAGATAGACAGGCATATTTTTACAGAGAACATGCTTCGTGAAACTCGAAGAGGAAACTGTCGGGACCACAGCCTCCCGTACGCATCTCCTAGCGAGAGCTTTTTAAATGAGTCGTCAAGTTCCATAGGCCTATTTTCCACAGAGGAAAAGGTTGTAGGCTTATGGAAAATGAAACATTGGCTCTTAAAATTTTGGTGAAAAGTTCCGAATGGGGAAAACAATAGGTTTCTTTGAGTGAGGTTGTACCTACAACGTACCTCGTAAAATTTTAAGAAATGTTTTTAAATAAAAAACACAAGAGTATTTCCCATCATTTGGAAAAAAAAACTTGTCAAGAATTTCCTAGCGAAATTGACCTAAGAAAAGGTTAAACAAAATAACAACTGAGTGTGTCCGCATTGACATGCTCCCTTCCAGGCTTGTAACGCACGGAGTAATCATAGTCCTGTAGTGCAAGACTCCATCTTAGAAGTCGGGGATTTTTCCCAGGCATTTGCTTCAACCAGTTCAACGGGTTATGGTTAGATTCAATTACGAAATGAGTACCATATAAATAGGGTCTTAATTTCGAAACTGCCCAAACCAAACACGCACACTCTTTTTCGGTGGTTCCAAAATTCTGCTCCCCAGCAGTTAATTTTCTAGACACGTATAGTCGTATAGACACGGGTGCTCCTCATTACCAAGGTTTTGGGAAAGCACCACACCCATACCTCTTTCGCTACAGTCGCATTGGACTATGAACTCTGAGCAGGGTTCGCACGGCTTCACAAATACTGAATTTAAGGCTTTTTAAGACTTTTTAAGACACAGCACACTGAAATTTAAGACCTAATTTTAAATCGCGTTGTAAAATCATAATTGCATTAGTCTATGCGATTTTTTAAAGTAAATTTATAAATTAGTAGCTAACAAATGTTATAGGAAAATATGTTTTGTTGATATAGTTTTAATGGAAAAAATTTATTGATCCCCCCCAAGTCAAGTCATGTTTCACGACATATTTAAGAAAAAAAGACTGTCTTCTAAAGTGTGTAGTTAACATGCTATGATGCTATCCAAGTAGAATTGCAAAAACAAATGCTGGTTGTAGCTTGTAGCATCAAGTTACGCAAATTTGGCTCCACTTTCCTGCATTTAGAATTAAAATTTTACCATTGTTGATCTCAACTAATTGTTGCTCTGCTTTGAGCCTTACAACTCAAGGACTAAATGAACTATTGTTATAATGTTAGTGCCTTTTTTCTTATAAAAACTAGGGCCGTCGTCACTTCCAATGCTACCAACACTGCAGCCATCGTTAACTTTGAATTTTTTTTTTAATATTATGGGGCAATTCTGGTTTAATTACTGGAGCATTTGAAAGTTCATTGACCTGCGAACATGAAACTACCAGTTATAGGGCGTAGCTAAAATTTCTTGTGGGGAGGGGGTCACAACTTCCCCCCCCCCCCACAAATATATTTTCGCTAATCCATAAGTGAAACTTCTACGTCACCAAGCCAGTGTCAAAACAGGAGAGGTAGTCACTTCCCTGCATCTAAATAAACAAAAAAAGCTCCATCCAGATACTCCTTCCAATTAAAGCAGTCACCAATTAGTTCAATAATTTTATCATATTGACTGTGCACACTACAACAGAAAACAGTTTTCTAATTTCTAAACGAACTTGCCGATCGTTTTGCAAAGCTAGATTTGCCAAAGTAAGGATTTCAGTGCACTCACTTTAAGAAAATAAATAAAATTTGAAACTACATGCCAATAAAAACTACCCGCAGTTGTAAGCGACATCGGCTTTATTCGAATAGTATGGAGATTAAATTAAGGATTTTTTAGGACCAAGTACAGTATTGCATATTTACAACATATTTTTTCCATGCGTTAGAAATACTACAGCGTCAGCACGATGGGCGAACCAGCGGTATGAAGCCACATGGCCAGAAAAAAGCATGATGCAAACCAAAAGTATGCAGTGGCTGTAGACCAATTTCCGCATTTAAAAAAAAAAGTACATAAAAGCAAGTTACAAACTTAATATTCCAATTTTTAAAACGAAAACTACCTCTACTATCCAAATCAATTGTGACGATGGAGTTTTGCAAATTCTATCTCAACTT
>JAHWFP010180838.1:312-24249 GCA_023313725.1 Lithobius niger | reverse complement strand
GGTTTTAAACTATTATGTGATCTTGGCAGTTCAATTGGCTTGTTTTTTGGAATGGGACTGCTGCAGATAGCAGAATTAGGCTTACATTATATTTCAAATTGCTTTAAGCGATCTATTCGATCATACTGAATAATACACGATATAAACGTTAGGTCTTTGTTAACATTTGATGTTCTCGTGTTGCCTGGAATTTGAACATTACTAGTGTTGTGTTCGTTCACTGTTTGAAAAGCGTTTAATCATTATAGAGAATAAATACTGTTCGTTTATATGTTTAATTGTACTATCATGCGTTGTGTAAGGATCAATGCTAATTCTTATCTGTTAATGCCAAACATATCTTGTTGTTTTTCTTGTTGGTATGACGCCTATTGCACATCTCCATTTTTTAGGATGACAGGTATTCGCTAGATATAAAGTTCAAGTCCTATTGTATCTTTCGAATTAAAAATACAGGAAAAATAAAACCAAAAATCGCCTAGTATGGTAGACGCGATTGAAAGGTGCGATGCTGAGCTTTCAGGGCCATAGCTTATGTTAATTTCGGTGCAAGTGGCATATCACTGTTACCTCGTAAACCAATCCTGTTTGCACGGAATATGCTACTGTCAACTTCCTAATGGTGTTGGCTTTGTTGATAAGACAAAACCTGTTTAAGCTCTATGTTTTGAAACCCTACGACAACAAGTACGTATATTTTTTAGGATTAAATTAAATTAACATATTCGGTGACCTGTATATTAATTGGTTGAATGGGATTGTTGACTAGAGGCTGTTCGTAAGAAAATTGTTGTTTAGAGATAGGTACGATTTCTGTGTATGGTTCTTGAAAAAAGGATTTTAGTTTCAAGTAAGTCCTGTCGATGCCCCGATTGTATAGTGTTATACTCAAAAAATGGTTTTATTTTTCAGTTTAAAGATATAGTAGGTGAGCTGATACATTTAGAATTTCCTTGGTTAGTTTGTTCTATTTGGGTAACGATACAGCTTTTTTCTGTAGAACGGATTTCATATCTGAAATTTTTTTCTGTATTTGGCATGCAGGAGAAAACCTTTTTGGGGGGATGGGGAAGGTGGTGGCGTGCCGTATATAGGAGAAAACCTTTTTTTGGGTGGGGGCATGGCACCATTGGTTCAGTGATATAATATTTTTTACTTATTTCTAAAATCATTTCAATACAGGAATTTGCCTAGAGCCTCGATCATTTCCTTTCATCTAAAATTCGCTAATGTGTTTTTCCAAGGTTTTCTACCTGAGATGATAAGAGGCTTTCCAGGTCGCATCACCAAGTTTTTCCCTTTCCTTACAAGACTTTTTTCTCTTTTAAAAACTTCTAGTAAAGGTTAACAAATTAGTTGTTTTATCTACAAGAGCTTTAGTTGCTTCCAGTGAATTAAAAATCCGCTCAAAGTAGATACATATACTTATATATACTTATATATATTTAAATAAACTTCGAACGGAGCTTTAATTCACTTGTAGCAAAGTAAAACCAATATACTAAAGCTGCAGTGGTCAAGTAAACGGACTAACAAGAATTTGTGCATATACTTAAAAAAATGGCTTCTCGACAAATACCACGACGTCCTCTTTAAATATCTAAACTATGACTTCGCTTGTTCTGATTTATTTTTAAAATAATAATAAATATATAATTTAAATAAATAAACATATATTAAAAAAAAAACTTTTATTTATGATTATAAAAATAAATTCAAACAACGGAAGGTATTGTTTAGATATTTAAAGAGAACGACATGTCAATCGTCCAAAAGCAAGTTTTTAGTTGAAGTATTTACATAAATTCTTGTTAGTCTGTTTTTAAACCACTATAGGTATAGTATATAGAGACATTACACGACGTGTAAGAACTGACCCCAGTTACATGAGTCTGTTTACGAAAGTAGAAGAATTCGGTTTTTTTTTTATATTAATCATAGGAGTGGAGATGAAGTTTTGTATTAGAATTTCCATTCTGTATTTTAAGATTGGGTGGTGGTAATTCAGACGTCCAGCATTAGTTAGCGTTCATTAGTGGGAAAAGGAACAGAAAAGTTGTCTACAAAATGTTTATAGTACCTGAGTTCAGAAAAAATCAAAACAAAGTATTATCTGCTTGGGTTTGTACAATGCCACAGAGAAAATAAAAATCGGGTTTTCCAATGGTATTCCACTGTGTTGTATTATAAAAAAAAACATTGCGTATGCTGTGTCTAGGGTGAAAAAGAAAACAGACGGACTAGTTTCAATAAATTACATAATAATCCAGGCTAGTGGATGGGTCAATTATGGGGGAATCGTTGTCTAATTGATGTTTAATTACATAGAAAACCAAGTGGCGAGTGTACATAGAATCATATTAGAAACAATGAGTGAAGCACGGATGTTTCTAGTGGATTGGGGTGTTACCTGTGACAGTGTGCCAATCATAGAATTTTGGTGTTGGGTACGATTTGTTGGCCGACTGCAAGATTTTCAGGAAAAGTTTGAATGATGGGTTGTTTGATTTATTGTGAGTGGTAACCACTGCTGCTGTTCTGACCCTCTTATTACAAAACTACAATAACTCTAAACAAGAAAACAAGAAAACAAACACAAATACTAAAAATGAAAAACTACTAAATCAGCCAGTCAGGTGCCACGAGCCACGACCGGATGCGTAATTCTTGCACTGTCTCAGCACACGATAGTTTTTCATGCCCTTGTGAGGCCACCTACTCCGCAATTTGGGCAACTATGATGGACCGAACAACATTAAGGTACACTGGCCTAGCCGAAAATAAGGGCCAGCCAACATGAAGTGGTCACTGTCATCCACCTCTGCACTACTGTGGCACTCCGGGGAATGTGACTGCCAAACATCATACAACTGCTACGTGGCCCGTCCATTCATTGCTACAGGACCCACAAAGGGTCAGAAATACCAGGGCAGAAAGACTCCATACGTTTGTAGAAGAGGTGCTACTATCTGAAGGGAGTTAGAATTGTTTCATGCTGGTTATAATGCGCCCATTATTATTGTTTATGGGTTATATTTTTAGGAAATACTAAGGTTGGTAGAGAACACATGATTGTGTTGTTAGCTGGAAAAAATTTCAGGTTTTAGAATTGCGTCACAAATTGATTAAGACCATAAATTGATAGGTAGATTATAAGGAATGGTACAATATTAGTATCCCATAATGCTGGCATATATTCTGGAGGAATGGTTGGTTGGTATAATAATAGTGAAATTGCCTTTATCTGAAAGGCTGTGTGAGATAATTGGAAGTTTTTTTATTTTTTTTATTTTATATCTTTACAAGTAATGTTAGAAATTTGTTGTTTATGATGTCATGGATTTGGAAAGTGCAAGTGTGCATGATTCAATTTGCCTTGAGAATGTAGAAAGACCAGTAAAAATGCATGCTACGGACTGATAAAAATTTAAAAATCAATTGTCATAATATTAAAAGTTCTTTATAAAGCTGATCAATAGTATGTATGTCAACCCACCTAGGGGGCAATAGGCGTTGACAAGTTTTATGAGTAGGGACTAAACCATGCTACTTAACAACTCGATTAGCGATTAGTTCTGGATAATAAGAAGTTGAAAATAAAAAACTTTAACCTTGAGTACTCACTACAACGACAAATGCGATTTCTACCACTCTTAAGGGTTTAAAAACTCATAAAGAAAATATTCCTGCATGTTTAATAACTAACATGATACAATCAACTGAATTCTCCTTTCTTCAGTTATTAGTACCAGTCAATAAAAAGTGTGCACTAGACCAGCACATCGTAACTAAGTTCGACACCTTGACTGGTGAACTCGCTCTTGCACAGCCCAACCCCACCATGGATATAGATGGGTTTCATTCAAGCTAATAGTCTTGTTTCATGTTTTCCTGCAAATGTTTCGTGCATGTTGTTTTACTCATATAGCAAACGAAAATGAAACAAGGCAAGGAATACCTAAATAATTAGCAGCCAGCCGTCCTTAAAACAGAAAATAAAAATTGAGACAAAAAGTATACTCCTTTTTGGATCCGACACTCGTATAGCAAAAGAAAGATCGTATTCTTACACTTTTGTTAGACTCAAACGATTCGAGACATTCCTTTCACGATACATTGTTTTTCTTTCAAAGTAACTAATCACCACTAGTCGGTCCTGCATTGGAAATCGACTTGGAAATAATTTTCTCTAAGGAGAGGATTCCTGGTTTCATTTCCTTCCACACACTCTTTTGATGCAATGGCAAGCCTTCGGCTTTGCATTGGAATCTTTTACCTTTTATTTTTATGTTAAATGTTGACTGACGAGGCATGCGCCGAAAATTATATACCTTCTCACCGGAAATGTTTACGCACCGAAACGTAGCATTTCAGATTTTGTTCCCTGTAGCACAACCTAGATTTTTTTATCGAAATTAATTACTCGTAGTCCTTTTTTCGTTATACTTTGTTTATAAGTTAGCTGTTTCAATCGCGGCAGCAGGCGCACAACCTTTATCGGTATGAGTTGAAAGGTAATTATATAATTCCTTAATTGTTAAAGTGCAGACTGTTTGCTTGGTTTAGAATGTTTGCTCTATTCGTTATAGTTAATGATGACTTTCCAATGTGACACAGTTTTCTACAAATTCGTCAAACACAGTTAAAGTATGCAAAAACGTGATAATGTTATTCATTAAACGTTAGACCAACTGACGAGCATCTGCTTTTAGTGGAAGGACGGTGCAATAAACTTGAAGGTTTTGGGTTCCATCATACTAGATTAAAGTAGAATAAAAGCCAGTGATATTATCGCGAAACTCAAAATCGTAGACAGCAGGATGTAATTCTGCCTGAAGTAAATCCTAACATCAGTGAAACAAGAAAAATCCATGTAACGCATTTCCACAAAGCATTGTTTGTTTTATAGCCTTACGTTCGTGTATCAAAATGAATGATAAAAAATGAATGAAACCAAAAGTAAAACACACTTTCCTTCATTTTCATTTGGTCGAATCACGGCAACTAGGGATGTAATAATTGTTTATACCAATGTCTTACTTTTAATGTTGGTCATATTTCCTTTTTACAACTGGTGGTTGTGAACAGAAATGGAAATAGAAAAGGAATAAAGCACCATTCCAAACTGGACATTGATGACGTGTAACAAACCAAGCCCTAAATAATACGCAGATGTAAGACTTAAAACATGTTCAGCAGAAATGGAGTCACCACAGAAAGAATTGACCTGAACAGCTGTCAACCTAATTTACGTTAATTTGATTAAATTTAATACTACAATGTACTTTTAATTATTTCAGAGTTTGATTTGTCGTCGGTTCTTTTTTTTCTCGACCATGCTTCAACCAGGTATTGAAATAATAGTACGTTTATTTCCAACTTAACTTATTAACTTAAGGTGACAATCATAGAGTTGGTTACGAATATAGAATGAAAATGAATACAATTTGAAGTAATTTTGATTATGATTGCTTTTTATAAGCGAATGCAATGATACAAAACGAATAATGCTGTTTGGAAGTGCGTTGTATGGGTTTTTCTTGATTCACTGATTTAAGGATTTTTTCAGACATCCTTACGTCCTGTTCTCTTTGCTCAGCGGTTTGTAGCCAAAATAAAATAGTCACCGATGTTAACATAGTTCGTGTTCATTTAAACCATTGCAAACTCATTGTTGTAGTTCAATTATCGTTATTTTTCAATAATAAACGGTCAAAAGACTTTAATTTAAAGGTGCTTCTCCAATCCACGTAAATCTACGCTTAGGGTCACTGGAACGACTCTTGTTCTGCTAAAGCAAAACTGACGGATGAACTACTAGTCTACTGCTGTATACTGTTGACTGTTTCACAACAATTTGACATTTTGCTCAATGTAATTTTAGAAGAATGGAATTTTATCAGAGATAAAATGGCTGCCACTACGTTTGCAGCTAGAACAAGATCACTCAAGCCTAACAGACTTCCACCAAGGTGACAGGATTGTAATCAGGGTTGTGATGTGAGTTGGTGGCAGCCATTTTGGCTCTGATAAACTTTCACAATGGTAAACTTGGTGAGTCCGTTTATCCTTAAGGTGTTTATGGGTGGTATTACCTATTTTGGTGGTTATCGACTTTTCATGAGGTATTTGGCGGTTCCAAGCATCTTAAGAAAATGTTTTCTGCATTTTCTGTTTTTTTATATGTGTATCATCAATTGTATTCACAATAATAGTGTCGGGCTTCAAGAATGTTGCAGTGTGAGTCTCCATTGTTACCGTTGCCAGTTAAAATAGCGGACAATTGTTTGAATCAAAGAAAAGTGTTGTCGTGTAACGTTCGTAAAACATGAACTACAAAAATTAATGATTACAATAGTTGCTGTTAATTTAAAATGAATGTGAATTGAATACCAAATTTCAAACAGATCAGTGAAATAAATTATTTAATACTAACCGAAAGACGGAACCAAATTTGGGTAACAGATTCTGGTATGTATACAGCATTACAAAACGAGATTCCAACACATGTTTTTCTCCCTCCTATGCCCAGAATTCCCCAAAATTTCTTTTGCTGGCCTGGTAAAAATTGTACAACACACATTTTACTTTGTAAATATTTCTCAGAAAACAACATTTTTTTTGTGTGAATACTGCATCTGTATTTTCTGACAGAAATTGTACTTGTCAATACTGTATCTGTATTTTCAACTACGCTTCCCTATTGTTGGGCCGTCTAATTGTCCGTGATTAAACACGTTTAAGCATTGTTCGAAGCCAGTTGTTTTCGAAAGTGACATGGTGCCTTTTTAACGTATAGCAGTAGAATAGGAGATTAATTTGATTACTTCCCTTTTCGCATCTTCCATCTTTCTTCATCCTCTCCTCTGGTGTTACTGTCGCCTGTCCCCCCACTCTTCCTCCTCTCCTCCTATCCTTCTTTCCCCACTCTTCTTCCTATTCCCTCTTTCTTCTTCTCTCTTCCTACCCTTCTCTTCCCACTCTCCTCCCCTCTTCTAATTTTTTCCACGCACCACCCGAACCCCTCTTTTGTCTCTTACCCTCACCTCCCCACCTATCTGTTCCCCAACACTCCTTCCCCAGTCCTCACATCCTTTCCTTCTTCTTTTACTTTTACCTTTTTTTGTGTTGGATATTTTGTGCACCTCATTTCAACTGTCCTTTTGGTGTACCTTCTGGTTGTTTTTTTATGATATTCGTGTTATACCAACCAGCATTGATGCGATCAATTCAGCTCTAGAAGCCCCCATATACGAATAAATACGTTTATAGTATATCGTATTATAGTCAATTGTTGTCTGATTTGGAAGGCAGTGCCGACGTTCATTGTCATAATTGTTATTGTATTTATTTCGTCGTAGTCATTTGTTTTCTGATTTAGAAGGCAGTGTTTGACGTTCGTTGTCATCTTTGTTATTGTATTTATATCGTCGTAGTCAATTGTTATCCGACTTAGAAGGCAAGGCAGTATTAGACGTTCATTGTCATTATTGTTATTGTATTTACATCGTATTGTAGTCAATTCCTATCCGAATTGGAAGGCGGTGTTTGACGTTCACTGTCATCATTGTTATTCTGTTTTTATTGTACTAGCCATATCGTTTGCTTCGCTCACTCCATTGGCGTCGATCCATGTAATTTCTTTGATTCCAAGAGCATCACAAAATCGATGTATTGATTATTTCGACGCAAACAAATGGTAATTGTTTCTCACAGTTCGTTCATGGCATTTCTCAGCACGTCTGCATTTCAACATTACTTTTCAGGTTCTTTCGCGTATTTGAGTCATAATATCACGTTACAGCGATGAAAATAGGCCTAACCGAAGCACAATTTAATTGTCTTTCATTTCTTCCTACTCTCATCTTTGTATGTACCTTTGTTCCAGAGGAGCAGAGGTACAAACACGCACGGACACAAATCATACGTCTTTAATGATATAGATTGTAGTTAATTATCATCTGATTGGAAAGACAGTCTTTGAAGTTTATTGTCATCTTTGTTATCGTATTTATATCGTTTTATAGTAAATTGTTATTCGATTTGGAAGGCAGTGTTTGAAGTTCAGTGTAATCATTGTTATTATATTTATATCTTATTGTAGTCAATTGTTATCCAATTTGGTAGGCAGTGTTTGAAGTTCATTGTCATCATTGTTATTGTATTTATATCGTATTGTAGTCGGTTGTTATCCAATTTAAAGGTAGCGTTTGAAGGCAGTGGCTGGGTATTGTGACACTACTAGTAGGTTTTCTACGCGCTGGTCTTGATGTCTTGTTGTAGGAGTGCTGATGGTCATTGATGGCTACGTAATAAATAAATTATTCAATCATTGTAGTCAATATGTCGTCTGGTTAGAAGGCAGTATTTGACATTCATTGTCATCATTATTATTGTATTCATATCGTCGTAGTATATTGTTATCCGGTTTGGAAGGCAGTGTTTGAAGTTCATTGTCATCATTGTTATTGTATTTATATCGTCGTAGTCAATTGTTATCCGATTTAGAAGGCAGTGTTTGACGTTCATTGTCGTCATTGTTATTATAATTATATTGAAATATAGTCAGCTGTTATCCAATTTGGAAGGTATTGTTTGACGTTCATTGTTATCATTGTTATTGTGTTTATATTGCATTGTCGTCAATTGTTATCAAATGTGGAAGACAGTGTTTGATTCTCATCATTGTAATTGTCATTGTATTGCTTTTACATTGTTATGTCGCTTATGCCCTTTTTTCAGTGGATGTTCCCTTTCTCTCTTAACAAATTATGTTACATGGAGAAATTAGCAACTAACAAAGAAATAGTCACAAGTAATTTCTCCAAAATTAAGTTGGTGAGAATTCCTACCGAGGTTTGTCTCTATTAGCTGTTATGGTATCAAAAGCCCAGTAATTCCCAATTAAATTAAAAATAATTTCATTAATTGCAGCACAATTTTCCAGGATTTAATTTAACGTTTATTAGTTACAATAAAAGTTGCTTCACTCATAGCTTATAAGCTAATGGTTTGGCAGTGCCGAACTACTAGCTTTTCCCATTGCCAGTTCCTGTTGCTACTGGTTCTGCGTACTGGATAGGATCGAGCCTCATCGTGTATTAGCATTTATTTAAAGGGCACAATGCGAATTTGATATGTTCCCGTTTTGTGACGTTGTTGCAGGTATCAACAGTAAATAAAGTAATTTTGCCAATTTAACAAACGCAATTTATGGTTCGCATAACACAGTGAATTTAAAACTTTTTAAACTTTAGTAGAAGTATTTTTTAAACGATTTTCCTTGCATATATTTATCTCTGTCAGAACAAAACTTTATACAGAACTAATCTTTGAGTCATTGGATGATTATGAACTTATTTTTCTTCTAATTCGTTTCCAGGTAGACATTTTAAATGGAATTCGACATGATTATGCCAGCATTGAAATACTACATCTTTATAAGTAGTTCTTTTACTTTCTTACTAGCATTACACCTGTCCTCCATCTAGTTAACAATCAAGAGTATTTTCATTGTAGTGAATACAATCGATAGTAATTATTCCATGAATTTTCAGAGAAATTTATTCTTAGCCCCATTTAATTACACGGCAGGCAGGCCGCGTATTTAGAGTTCGCTTGCCTACGAGAATTTTAAGAAAGTGGACAGGAGGAGGCGGAGAGGCCACAGAATGCAATGCTGCAGCATACAACAATGTAGCGACAGGGGCGAGGCGCACAAGATCGGATTATAGTTCATTCGAGAAAGATGCTGATGTGGAGGTTGAAGAAAACTTCATTCATAAATATTTGCAGTGGTGCAGATTGTGAAAAGATAGCTTAGCTCTACGCATATCGTGGCGGTAACGTACATGGCGGTCATGCTGCATCTCCGAACTTTAATCGGTCATTTACAGACGATCGGTTCCAAGCGGGTATAGCACTTTTGCTTTCTGGGTCTTTGTCCAGTCCCGTCTTGACCTGGCACAGCCTAAAGCTAAGTCCCTAGCTAGAGCTAAACTCAATTGCTTCCTTACGCCATGATGTCCTCAAACACACTCACTTCGACATCACAAGACACACGATTGAGTGTCACGCGCAACACCCGTATTGTCACTTGAAGCCAGGATGCGACCAATGTTGGACACGTCCTTATTTTTCCCAACATAAGGGCACGTTTATCCAAGTGCAGTTTTCTCGCTCACTAGCTTTTACTTGGTTAACACTAAATCTGCTGGATGCTTCTCGCCATCACCAGAGAATGCAGCTTTCGAGTTGTCTGTACATTGTACCCATGGCAACAACGTGGACGTAAAAATTCTCCTCGTGCCTCATGACAAGACGTACGACGCATGCAACATGATAGCGTCGATTTATGACAACAAGAAAAGAATTTTTACTGATATACAAGTTGACGGACTGATTTCTGGCCACCGGAATTCGATGGGTTGTCTTCAATCCAATGATCCTGAAATGGACGCCACGTTGGATTTTGAATTCTGCGACAGCTATTTATTCTACCCCTCATCTGATTACTGCGAGGAGCTGTGCTTTTGCGAGAATAGCAAATTTTTGAAACAGCATGAAATGACAACAATGTTGTAGTAATGTTTAAAATTACTGCTGTACGTTGTTCTTTATTTGTATTGTTATTTATAGTTTATTAAATTTGTTATGTATTGCGGCATTCATTTAGCAGAAACTCGAAACTAACCGTAAACTAGCAAATAGCGTTCGGCGAGTGAGAAGGTCTTCTTGCGTAAATGTACCCTAACCCCTACTCGCGTTCTGGCTTCTAGAATGGGTGAGGAGCTTCACTAACTTATTGGTGGGTCGCGAGTTCTGCCTTGGTATGGCAGACCTCGCCTCTCTTCTTCTCCGCCTATTTTACTGCACTCCACCTTGAAGCTTTGCAACTTCTCAGTCAAATTCTTCCTCTTGGCGAGTCATCTCTGCTCTATCCTCTGTGGATGCAGTCAAACACTTATCCATGAAATCATTATGGTCAACTACCTGTCCCATTCTCTTCCAACCAAACAATTTTCAGCAAATTGTACTTCCCTACTACTCCACGAGTTGGTCTCACAGTGTCCTTTCTCTGCGGGGAAGTACCTCCTTCCAATTCTCTTCTCGTTTGTTCTAGTGTTCTCTCTTGCACGGCTTGGAATTGGTCGTATGCTGCTTCTACCTGACACTCAGGTGTCGCAGATCCAGCCTCAACGTTGGCTTTCTGGGGCCTCACGTCCGTTGCATACGTTCGGGCTGGAGTCACTTTTAGAGTTTTGTTTACCGAACCTGGAGATGCATTGATCACGAATGCTGGTGGCTCTTCTAATTCATCATCATACCAGTTGTATTCCACTTGTCCACCTGCATCCTATTATGGCGTTCCCTGCCTCACTTTACCTGGTTTTTTCGACCGTTTCCGTTTTTGTTGAGCATGATCAACGTCGTCACTCTCTTCTCTTGCCAAATCAATTGTCGTTCCAGGCCCATTCGCAGTCGTTGGTCAGGAATTCCTACGTTCTGGAAGTGAGTATATTCAAGTTTCTCCAAATTGGATTGAGTTCCCATTCATGCTGTAGGGTGTATTCTCTTCGAATTTCACATCCTTGCTTGCTACTACTTTTCTTTGGTTGGGTATCCACACACGCAAACCGCATCGTCCTTCCTCTTATCCCACCTAGTAGCCTACCACAGATCGATCGTCAAGCTTAGTCCTTAAAGGATCTATGACACCGACGTTAGACTTGCATCCTATATTCTGGAAATTCCTAACGTCGTAGGTTCTTCCTCTCCTGTTGTGGATTGGGGATTTTCTTACCGAACGTCCCACGCCAGCATTTCTTAGGTAGCACGCAGTTCGAGCAATTTCTCCTGGCAATTGGTCGTACTTCATCCATTAGTGACCTATTAAATCTCTCGGCCACTCCATTCTTTGTGGTGAATACGGGTGAGTTTTTTGGTGTGGGATAACGTTCTTTTGTAGATAGTTCTCAAAATCTTTTCCACGACGTGTCTCTCCAGCGTAGGATTCTACCTCAGCGTGCCATTTTTTGAATATTCCAAAGACTTCACTTTTCTTCTTCATTAGGAACTCCCATGCCCTTCTCGTGTAGTCGTCAATGAAACTTACGTAGTACTTCTCGCCATTAATCGTCGGTTGTGGCATCAGCCACTTACATCGGAGTGTATCCAACCAAGTTTCTTTCTCGACCTTTGAAACTGTGCGGGCTTGAAAGGCTTTCTTGGAAAACATTCTTGCAGGCATGCCTCACAATGGGCGTCTGTTTGGCTTATCGCATCTTCCATTCCTTTTACCAGCTCTTGGTTCTGCATCCTCTGTACCAACTGAAAAGGTTGATGTCCTAGCTGCTCATGACACAACTGGTAAATGTCAATTCCCTGGTTGTCTTTTAACCCCCACTGACGTGGTGCAACTTTTCTTCTTCTGTCCGCCCTTAACGACGTTTGCCCGACTTCTGTGAATTGGCATCTCTAGGGGAAATAAATTATCCCAACGACGTTTCACTTTCATGACCATTTCTTTCGTTTGGGTCCACAACCAAACATTTGTCTCCTGGAAATGACACTAGGTAGCCTGCCTTCTGCAGTACCCCCACTGAAATAACATTTGTCTTTATGGAAGGAACCTGGTATGTTCTCCAAATTCGGCATATGCATTTTTGCATTTCATCACTATTGTTCCTTTTCCAGCCACTGTTGCCTTCGAGCCGTCTGCTGTCAGTGCATATGTGTTATTATGTTTTTCGTAGTCAAAGAAGTCTTCTTGTTTGTTGGTCATCATTACATTGGCACCTGAATTAATTATCCATTGATTTGGTCCATTTGTGTACTTGTTTCTCCCTCCATGGCAACTTTGTTTGACCGTACTTCAGTTGCCCTTTCTTGTGATTCGTCGGAGCCTGATGTACCTTGTGTCTTTTTCTGTTACGACAATCACTAACAAAATGGCCGAATTTGTTGCAGGAAAAACATATGACCTTTTTTCTAAATTTGTTAGAACTTGCTCAGTACTTTTTAGTGGACGATTTACCTCGGTTCGTCTCTTCTTACCACAAAGTTTCCTGGCTTCTGGAATTATTTCACCGATTTCCGTAAATCAATTTCTTCGTCTCTCGTCATCAAGAAGAAAATCTTCCACAAAATCTGGGGTGTACTGCTCTGCATGAAAGGAGTCCGTGACGACCAGCAAATTATCGTATTGTGGAGTCAATCTACTCAGCATTAAGAGTGCCACAAGTTCAAATGTAATTGCAGTACATCCTGTCACTTTTGCTAACTAGCTAATTCTTGAAATCGATTGAAATAAATCGATAAATTTTCTCCTTCTACCATCTTGCAATTCAGTAGATTTCGGAAAGCAGTGAGTTTCCTCATTTTGGTATTTGCAGTATATTTCCCTTTCAAATAGTCCCAAAGTTTCTTTGGGCCTTCATATTCTTGGTATTTTAAAGCAATGTCATACTCAAAAACAACGTGGTTGTGCATTCTGCGCTTCCGTTTGGCGTCAGCACCTACTGTCGGTCTGGCCTCTGACCCATCCACGTATTTCCACAGATCCTTCTGTTTTAGTACCAGTTTGATTGAAAATGCCCAAGCAAAATAATTCTTTATGTTTAGTTTTTCTATCCCAATCGCATGTGTGTTTGTTAAATCTCCCCTCGTAGACATGTTTACAACGTTATCGCTTAGTCCTGCCTGGTCGTCACGTTAATTTTCATTTATGAAAACCTCAAGTTTCCTTCCTCTTGTCTATTTTTATCGTCTGGATTTCTTTTACGAAAAAAAAAATGTTAGTTTCAATCCTTTCTCAATCCAATGAACCTAACTTGAGATTGACTAGACCTTGAAAATTGCTTTCCGTTCCTTCGTATTTTGAGAGCTTCGGGAAAAACAAGATGGCGGCCATCGTAAAAAACGTTTCGTTTCTTCGTGCTGCAGCTATTTCTTCACTGTTCATAAGCTAAACGTGTCGTGTCCATAACCATTATGATGTGGAGGATAAAGAAACCTCCACTCGTAAATATTTGCAAAGGTGCTGATTGTGAACACTACAGATATCGTAGCAGTCTCTTTTATGGCGGTCATGCTGCGTCTTGGAACATTAGTCTGTCATATGGCGACGATATTTCCCAGCGGGTTTGGCACTCTTGCTTTCTGGGTCTTTGTCCAGTCCCGTCTTGGCCTGACAGAGCCTAAAGATAAATCCCCAGGTATGGCTAAACTCAGTTGCTTTCGTACGCCTCAATGTCCTCAAACACCATAGAGTTTGATATATTATATTGTTACACCAAAGAGGGAACGTTCGCGTCAAAGCCTGTCCGTGCGTAATCATCGCCGCCAAGAGCCAGGTCGGCACCACCGTCGATTTGAGAACGACTTCGTTCGACTAAAGGTGTGCGCCCCCAACAGACAAATCAAACTCAACTTACGCCGCTACTGCCAGATTCCGTCCGTTCCTGTCATCGCGTTTACGTGTTAGTTAGTGTCAAAGAGTTACTAAAAGATGAAGTATAAATTTATTTATGCTTTCGAAATAACTGAACTACTTGGAACTTGAAACAAAATTTGGTAAATTGGAAACATGCTTCATTGTGATGTGCTTCATTGCTTTACATGCTAAAAATGAAATAAAATCACGTTGAATTATTTCATCTTGCAACAGCAAATGTTAAGTGGAACAGTAGAGCAAAGGGATGGAGCGGGTGGTAAGGGGCCCCCTCCCCAACCTCCCCACCCTCCCCCCCCCCCCAAAAAACCTAACAAAACGAGCTTAGTGGGAATAAAAACCGCGGAAAACAGTTATTTGCGATTTTCTTCAAAACTTTGATGAAGCCATACACATGACGTATAAGAGCGGTTATTATTTATCACTGGGGGGGGGGGGGGGGAAGGAGGGATCATGAAGTTTTTGGACCCTCTCAAGTGGAGATCGTAAATTTTTCAGATCCAGTCAAGAGGGGGGCAGTCAAAAACAGACTGAGCAACTGGAAGAAAAAGTCATTTTTGGACCTCAAAAATGGCACTTTCAGCAGTCAAAATTTCTAAATACGCTTCACCCCACCATCATGTCAGTGTTTACAAGGTTTTGAAGCTATTAGTACCATTACTGCAAGTATAGTTTTTACAAAGAACTTCGCCTTGGCACCTGGTTTCTTGGCTTCTTCGGTCTTTCAGGTGCTAAGTATGTGACGGAAGTGGGCCATCAAGCAAAATGTGTGTTCATCATACTTATTGTATGAATCTTGACAAGAGCTGGGTGTAAGGAACATTTTATAGAACATGTCTTTTCGTTACAAACGAGACACGCTGTCGGTGTGGAGAGCTATTTATTTATTTGGCTACAGCACTAATCCTGGCTACGGGAATCATCTGCAGACAGTCGCAATAGGTACGAAAAGCTCAATTTTTTGTGCGGGAGGGGTTACATTATTTTTGGATCGTGATTGGGGGCGGGTCATCAAAAACTTGGTATTCACATTTTTATCCCCCCCCCCTCCCGGCTATAAATAATGACTGGTCTCTAAAGCAAGAATAAATAAATATACATTATAAATAAGGTGGTCACACGTTTTCTAGTAGGGTTGCAAAGTGAGGCGTAAAATTTGAACCCCCCCCAAAAAAAAAAAAAATTGTTACTGATATGTCACTGATATAAAAAATATGTAAAAATAAAAAAATATTTTATATTTTATAAAAAAAAAAAAAAATAAATAAAATAAAATAAATAAAAAAAATATTTTATAAAAATATAAAAATATGTTACTGATATGTCAAGTGAAGTTATTCTTTGCTTTAGGTTATAACAAGTAATAAAATTCGTGTTCTGTGTCGTCTGCTTCCATCTTTATGCTTGTTGCATCGTCTCCTTTTATTTTGCTATCAGCTCAAGAAGAGTATTTCGACGAACTGTTAGGAAGTTAATTTCGGCCTTTTCAAACTCGACCAAGCTAAACATGTCAGGTTGCAATACCGCGACTTAGTTTTATGAAGTCGTGGTTTGCTTACCTCTTATATTGAAATTAACGCACGCAAATACAGCGAAATCGACACACGCTTTTTTCTCAATGGGGTCGCCATCTTGGAAATCCGATGTGGACAAGTAAATTTGAAAGAGCCGTCCCCCTGCTCAAACACTAACTTCGACAGAACATGAAACGCCATCGTGTGTCACGTGCAACACTCGTATTGTCACTAGAAGCCGGGACGCGACCAATGTTGGACACGTCCCTATTTTTCCAACAGATGCAACGATGGTTGGGCACGAGGAAAGTAACATTGTCGTTGTATCTTGTTTGAGTTAGCATTGTAAATCAGAAAAAAGGTTAAACAGTTGCGCAGAACCAAAATAAAATGGTCTTGGTTTTTGCTTTAATCTTCAAGTTTTAAACCATTGGGTGCGATGACTTTAATTTTCAGGCCTTCCACCACAAGTGGCTGAATAATTTTATTTACTGTTTCAATACGGGCTTCGGGAAGTCAGTTGAATTGTTTCTGCTCGTTTGCCATACTGCCTGCAAAAATACAAAATAAATTACCCATCGAGATGATGCATGATAAATCTATACACACGTTAGTGTGTTGTCATCAAATAGTAAACACGAAACCTAAACATAAATCTTGGGTGGAACCTGAACATAAGTACGCATTTTTAATTTTCCGTTTTTTTCGCAAACAAGAATAGGGTAGTCAGTGGGTATACCGTTCACATGACAAACCAGATCGTACCAATTGCAATAAAAAGGAAGTGAAAAAAGCCAATAAATGAAAACTGAATAAAAAAAACAGCTTCACCGTTTAGAAAAAAGCATTAGAGCTCGTATTCTCATACTCACAGCTGTGAAGGTACACTAATAAAAAAGGATAAGAGTTACTCGAACGCAAAGAACTATAATTTGAACTCCAATTCCAGGGAAAAAGGACTATGACATGCCAGCATCCATACACACGTATACAGGTGGATCACTAATCAAACAAACAAAACAGATATTTCACAAAACAAAAATGCATACACAAAATAGAATGTATATACGCACATGAAATAGAATGAAACCCTAAACCAACGTACAAAACAGACGCCATAAACAGAAAACGCCGATGAAATTGAAAGATGAAGAATACTAACAAAAAATCACACGTAATTATTCACATGAACTAGAAATAAAACAAACTATAAAACACAAATCTGGAAAAAAAAGCCTTAACTAGGAATCTGCTTGTTTCACAAATTATAAATTGAAACACTGCACGTATAGCCACTCAAACGAAACACACTTCAAATATAAAGCAAGCAACACACACAAATATAAAAAAAATCATGTATAACACACAAATTAGGTGCACACTAACATAAAAACGCACACCACACAAACATTAGACTTTTCAAACACAAACTGCGTTCACTTTCTAACATAGCCAATGAGTAAAAACACTCCTTGTTTACTGGAATTGGAGTTCAAATTATAATTCATTTTGTTCGAGTGAACTCTAATTCCTTTTTATTCGTCTGCCTTCACAGCTTTAAGTATGGGGGGATACGAGCTCCAAAGCTATTTTTCTAAATAGCGAAGCTGTTTTTTTTTCAGTTAGTTAAATGTTTAATGAATAGATTGTACGGTCCCTGGTAAAAAAAATAAAACGACAGCGAAAGTGCAAGGGGGGTAGGGGTTGTGGATTACGTAAAATGTCATGTGATGAAAATGTCCTAATAACGTTTAGATATTTTAGTTAAATGATGACAAAACACGATCGTCTATTTTTCTCTACCTAATTTTTTTCTGAGTTAACGGCAAAATCGCACATTTTTCATAGTCGTTTTTAGAAAAATTTAAAATTTTTAAAAATTGCCGTTATCTCAGTGAGCACTGCTGAAACATTCATTGTTAATAGAACTGCTGCGAGTAGGAAATTAACACAGATGCAACCCTATTTATATGCTGTAATTCATAAGAGAAACTTGTGGCGACTACGCCAAAGGTAAAAAAAAGAGTAACTTTTTTACACGAATTAATCAAAGAATTAGACCACATGCGTTTTTGTAATAATTTCACTTATCAAATATTCAACAAACAGGCAGTAAAAATAACTCGCGAGTCAACATAAACAAAGTGTTCGAACATATTTTGTGTTGTAAAGCACACAAAATTTTACGCTGAACTGAAAAGGCATGAGTCAACTGATTATTAACAGGATGTAAAAAGGCATGAAGCAATGCCAAAAAAATAATACATTGCAGGCAGAAATATTTTTAAATATTTTTAAATAAAAAAAAACAGAATGAACGTAAATTTCGAAGGTCAGTTGAATACGTGAAATAAGGTCTCTTGTTTTGGTGTTACATTCTTTTGCTGTACGAATTAAAATTGTGAGGTATGCTATCACACATTATTGATACTGAGGTGTTTGCCAATAATTGGGATCAGAATGACAACACCCTCAGAGTAAAGTGTGAAAAATAAAACAAAATAAAAAGTGAGGTAGTGGATAAGCAAGGAAAAAATCCTTGGTTCATACCTTTATAGACGTTTGTATCAAACCATGACGGACCAAGATTTACTCATAGTGCACCTCATCATTAGTATGTACAAAATCATGGAACCCATGCGTCAAGTGGGTCAAGTGGGTAAAGTGCGTCAACTATAGAACCTGTCTCATTCCACTTGAGATATCCGACCTCAGGCACCATATTCACCCTACTATAATGACAGTAAACAAAATTTAAAACTTATGCACCTATATACAGTTTATCAGCTCTTTTACTGTTAATCATTTTGTATTAGTATTTACATAAAACATATATCCTAGTGTGGTTTAATGCTCAATATAAATAATCTGACGCAAATAATTCTCCCTTATCTCCAACCCCTAAAAAAATTCGTTCATTTACAGAAAAAAAATGCTATAAATAATGTGAAGAAAAGGGATACAACACACTGAAAATCAAGAAAACAAGGCAATGAGTGACAAGTAAAATGCTGCTGCACATCACACAGTACCCCAATAAGCCTACAATTTTCAAGGGCTGAAATGCTGTCCTCTCTTGATCACTTTGCTAGACTTCAAAGGAAATACTGGCACCTAAGGTTCCCGCAAAGTTTGTGAAACCAAGATGCTCCCTGTTTCGCGGACTGTCTGAGAATTAGGTGAAACCTCCAAGGAAAGTTCGGGTATAGTGTTGCAGGTGTCAGCAGTATTAACTGGCACACGCCTGTACCGCACAGTGACACACAGGCATTCATGAGCGATCTACATCACTCGTAAAGATTGCTGTTTGACCTATTTGACAACCCAAATGCTCAAACGACGTCACTGGCGCCGACCATCCCTCAGAACCAAAGTTAAAGTCAACTGGTGGAAATGGCATATCAATTTCAACATCACATGAAAGAATTCATTCTTTTTTTATGTGAAATACGCCTTTGCCAGCCTTTGCCTTCACTTATTTTTTTACTAAATAGCGCAAGTAGCCATCCCCTTATATCACCTTCCGTTCTGCCCATCGGGTTTAGCATTCATATGATAGTCACGTGCACAGAGATTATAACTTGCATTGAAGATTAAAACAATATTATCACTTATGACCCACAAAACATTTCTGATGTTTTCGGAACATTTTTCATTCAGCCTGACATTGTTCCTGACACAAATTATGACTCGTTCTTACAAACACCTATACAGGAGTAATCATTCATGAGCTTGAAGTTCAGAACGTCATAAAAATCTCAACCAGGGAAAAGCTCAAGGCCCTGATGGCATCCATCCCACAATTAAAAAAACGTTGCTTCCTCTTTAACAGAACCAGTAACTAATATTTTTCACACTGTCATCGACACTGGAAAATCTCCTACAGCCAGGAAGTATGCTGACATCACACCCATTCCCAAGAGAGGCTACCACCTCGAAATCAGCAACTATAGGCCAATCTGTATTCTCCCGATCATTACCAAGATTTTTGAAAGACTCATGTGAAACACTATCGAAAATGAACTTAAACATGGCCCGAAGAACCAAGCTCAGCACGGTTTCATCAAAGGCAAATTATGTAACACTAATCTCATCAAGGGCATTACTGGCTGAAAAAAAAAACTTGGATATAAGTATACATACGGTTATTATCTTTACTGATATTAAAAATGCCTATAGCTATGTCCCCCACGATGTTATGGTTGAAATCCTAAAACGCCGCAAAATAATCCTTGGATTTTAAGTTGGATCTGCGAATATTCCTGTAACAGATACAAAAGAGTTGCCATTATAGGTAACTTTTTCACTTAGAGGAAAAAGAAAAGTGTTGGCATTCCTAGCCTACGTCCGTTAATTGATTTTGAAGATGAGAGAAAATCGTCCGGGTGGGACAATGATTTCCATTAATAATGTTTTAAGGTCTGTTTATTTCAATCCACGTGACGAAGGCACTTTCGGAGATGTGGCTACACTGCGCAGATCCTTGAAAGACAAGGGCCACAGAATTTCGCTCAGGGCTATTAAGAACTGGTTGGCTGGCGAAGCAAATTATACGTTGTTTAGACCTATTAAACGTAAATTTGAACGCAACAGAGTTAGGGTGGGAGGTATATATAAAATATAGGGATTGGATCTCACTGATGTCTCGAATTTAGCTCAGTGGAACGACGATGTTACCTTTTTATTAATCGTAATTGACGTGTTTACGAAAGGAGCTTTTGCTCTACCTTTAAAACGTAAAGACGGGATTTCTGTGAGTCGTGCCTTGACAGAATTATTTAATAGGGGGCGTGTGCCAGTAGCCAGGTGGATGGATCACGGAACCGACTTCCTAAACGCACCGGTCAACAGGGTATTTAAGAGGTTTAACACACGTCATTACGTCACGCAAAACGAAAACATAAAATATAGCCCAGCCGAACGTGTAATTAGAACGCTACGCGCGAGAATCAGTCGTTATTTACATGCCAACAACACCAACAGATATATAGACGTTTTGCAAGATATAATGAACGCTTATAACTAAGGCTGTACCGATGCCGACCAAACTGTCAATGCGCCATTATGCCTCCTCCACCCCCCCCCCCCCCCGATGCCGAGCTGCCGAGCGGATTCTCGGCGAGCAGAGCATGATCAGTAATCTCGGTATACCGAGCAATTACGTCCATTTAACCGAGCCGAGCAGCGCAGCTCGCGTCTAGTCTTGGCGCGCGATCCTGTGACTACTGGACTTTAAACGCAAGCTTCATTTTGGCGGATTCCAGTCGATGGTTATGATCTATGCATGTTTCCTGCTGCACGAAGGTTGAAGGACCTTTACGTCCCTGGAAGGACTACCACAGAATTCAACATATTAACTAAGTTTTCAGATAATTCGTGCAGATTAACTACTTTTTTAGAGTCAAAAGAACTAATTTAATTGTTTTGAATGGTCAATTGTTAAAACTTTTATTAGCGTAAAAGTAACTTATACCTCATAATAAAATTACTTGTTTTGTTATGATAATGGTTGTTAATGCAGGCTATACCAAATGCAGTCGATACATCATCAATAATTACAGTTTGCAAAACTAATAGTAGCTTATGGTTGCTGCTACGCCAGGCTGTTTTAGTGAAAAGAATTGTTCCACCTAGAAGCCTGCTTGGCTTTTAGTGAGTGCTGATTACAGGAATGCTGCCAGCGTTAAAAATGTGAAAATTTGCCAGTGGTAAAATGAAAGGGGAAAATGCAAAAAACACGAGTGTTGTGTGAAAAATAAGGCAAAACGCCCTATCAAAGTAAAAAACAATCAAATTATCCGTCTTCATTTTGGGCCCGGAATTACGAAGGCATGTCTGTTATTCGAACACGAAAAAAATTGATTGGTCTATGATCGGAATTGCTTTGAATTCGTTTTCTCTCTCTTGAGTGAAATTTCAGCGTAGTTTGTTCTGGAAAAGAAAAAAATGTATTAAATAATTGTGAAACTGGTGTGTATATGAAAACGAAGAAATAGTAATACAAAAATGAAAAGTAGGTATGTGAGAAAAATGAAAAGCTTATATGTGAAAAATGTGAAAAAATAAAAAGTATGAATGTGAGAAAAAGTGAAACAAGCTGGCTCTCCCGGAAGCACCCTGTGATTAATAAAGGTGCTCGGTTCTGCTCGGCATCACTGATCGGCTCGGTAATGCTCAGCATACCGGGTATTTTTTGAGTGCTCGGCTCAGGATCGGCTCGGCAGAAAAAAATGTGCTTGGTACAGCCTTATTTATAACCATTCGTATCATAGGTCCATTAAAATGAAACCGATACAGGTAAACGAAGGTAATAAGGAGAGGTTTTCGTTAATCTGTACGGGGGTGGAGGGGGGCTTACTATAGGTGAGCCGGTTAGAATGGGCCTTAGAACTAGGGTGACAACTCCAAATTGGTCGGACGAGATTGTGTAATTAAAGGCTAAAAACGTAAACGTCCCATTCGTACTTACACAGTGAGAGATTACGACAATCAAGATATTTTGGGCACGTGGTACGAACAAGAATTACAATCGGTAATACCCCCTGAGCTATATAAAGTCGAACGTGTGCTCCGTACCAGGAAACGTCGGGGGCGCACTGAACATTTTGTCAAGTGGCTAAGCTACCCCGATTCTTTTAATTCTTGGGTTACAGATCTAGAAACGATTTAAATATGAATGACGGATTTTATCTGTGTATCCCTAGCAACGCATCTATGGATCTTTATCCAAAAAACACCATGCAAAAGTATACCGTACAATTAGCCGAACCGATCCATTTAGAGAAACAGTACGAAGTAGCCTTGTGTCAAATGTCATTTCCCAACAATTTTGATACTAATAGAAACACGATAGAATTGACCGACGACGGTGGTGCTAATCTCGTGCATCAAAACTCTAACATACCAATTTATAGATTAAAGTGAATTAGACCTGGCCCTTATTACGGAACTCTGAACGATTTAGCCTCGGATATTAACGATGAATTTAAATCGTTTAGAAGTAGAGGCAAAGCCAAACTTTCGGCCGGTGAGCTCCCCCTTCCTAGACTAGCCTATAATAAACGGTACAGAAAGTTTCAAATTAGACATTGGCAATCTGACAAAGGGAATACTTACCTCATTTTATCGGGTAGCTTAGTTAAAAAATTTGGATTTAAGAGCTCCGATTTTATCTAGATTCCTCACACTTTACAAGTTTGGGGATTAGTACAGGATTACTACGATAGCGCCATTAAATCTTTATGGGTATACACCGATATTATTACGCCGCAATTTGTAGGTGACATTAAAGCGCCTTTGTTACGAATCGTTAACGTACAGGGTGAAAAAGAAGAAGATATGAACGCAGCATTTTACAGGCTGCATTATTATCCTTTATTAACCGAAACAATACATAATATTAATATAGACGTCAGAACAGATACTGGAGCTCCCATACCTTTCGGCCTCTCTGGTCGCGTCGTCATTACCTTGCACCTTAGACCTATAAAAGCGTAGGTAGGCTTCGTCATCTCGTCAGTCACCATGAGGTATTCGTGTCCGTATACTAATTATTACGCAGCGCAGGTCAGGCGGGAGGCGAGATCCCCGTCTTCGCTGGCAGACATTCCCAGGCCGGTCATGGAATCGGTAGTTTATTCAGCTCTTTAAGACGTATGCCATGCCCTTTTTAAGAAGCATAGGTAGCTATTTTGGTAGAAAAGCCCTTAGCACCGGCGTTGGTGTAGGAGCGGTTTATTTGACTGGAAAACGCTTTCAAGACGCAGCTAGAGATCGATTAAACGAAACTGCCAGCGAAGTAATGAGTGATATAGGGAGAAAACTGCAAGGGGGGTCGGGGTTGAGGAGCCCTGTATGAAGATAAAACGTTAGCGTTGGGTGAAGGAAAAAAACCTAGAAAAAAAGAAAAGTCACTATTAAAACTGCAAAAAGCAGAAAGTTAAAAAGCACTTTAGTAATTAAAAACACATA